>JAQGAV010000189.1:0-42569 GCA_034691345.1 Phasmarhabditis papillosa
TCGATCCCCGCGAGGACATTAGTTTTGCAAATTATTAAATGTTAGTAATAGAAAAAGTGCGGGCCGAGTCGGGCCGGCCTGTGCCAGCCCGGGCCGGCCCGTAACAGGTATGTGCGTGCCCATTACCCCCTGAGCCGAGCTTCCCATACTTAGCAGTTACCGAAAGATACGTTATTTTAGAATGCAGCTGATTTCGTAGCTGCCAGCCCCAATAAGAAGGTGCCTGCATTCGGTGATGATGGACAATGGTTCAATGAGAGTCTTGCCATTATTGAGTATATTGATGAAAAGTATCCTAATGGATCATCAATTCTCCCGAAGTGTCCAGTAAAGAAAGCTCAGACGAGAGCCCTTGCTCTGCAGGTAATTTGAAAAAAAAACCGGAAACCTCAACATATCAACCTAGCCCAACATTTCTCGGCTCGATCAAACCAAAAGTTTTTTTACAAAATTGTAATTAACTTTACATCGGTAAACTGCTATCACCCAGTTATTACACAATATTAGACGTTCAAACTCGAAACACCGTTTTAAAATCAAGGTATCCTCCAATTTTAATGTTATATCTTCAATCTATTAATTTTAGTGTGTCTGTAACCATAAAAGAGTTTACTTTGTTCTTCTTAGATCGCGGCTGGAATTCAGCCCATTCAGAACCTCCGATTGATCAAGTATCTGAACGCCGAGGAAGCGGGAAAGGGGATCAAGGTAAGAATGTTTGCTGGAAATGGAGCCTGACAAAAGTCTGTCTTACGGTCATTTCAATTGGTTTCGCTTCTGTAATTTCAATAATGTGAAAAAGAAAGAGTTTTGCAGTTTTGTATAATAATATAAATTTGTGTCCTAGTGGGCAGCTCATTGGTTGAACGATGGCCTTAAAGATCTGGAGGCTATGATCCTAAAGACGGCTGGTAAGTACTCTGTCGGAGATGACGTCACTCTTGCCGATCTCTGCATTCCGTCTATCATTTATAATGCTAAGAGGTAGGTGAAACAACGAAATTACTGCGACGAGGATTTCGGAGTCATAATTGATGAGGCCGGTTCGGGCATGGTTCCTGGCTCCAAGGTTTAATGTACGCGAGCTGCCCCGCCGACTACTTGTTGACCAGGTATCTTGGGGATCAAGGAATCTGGGGGACCGCAAAAAAACCAAATTTTATAGAAAATGCTGTAGCAAAAGTAATTTATTGGAAAAATAGTCTATTTTTATTAGGCTTAGGCCTATGCCACTCTTGTTTAACTTTAGCCCCACTCTGTGTAACCTTGACTTCTGGTTTTTTAGAAATTATTCATTTTTCGGTCCCTAGATACCTTGGTCCCCCAGATACCTGGCCCTACTTGTTCAACGTATATTTTTGTTTCCTCTGTGGCCTAGTATCTCCTTTCTGGATCTGGATTAAAGGCACGGTACACTCAAACAATCATATCAAATTTTATTATTTAAGATTAATCTGCTTGAAAAGTTAGTAAACATGATATAAATAACAAAAAAATGACCAAAATGAACGAATTTATGGCCAATTGAACTTTTGGTGTTTATGGTTGCACCTTGGACGAGTACTCTAGGATTGTTTGGAAGTATTTATAGTTAGTTAGAAACTCCATTAAATTAACGGTAGCAGCATTTTTTAAATGACCATAACTTCGTTCAAAATCATCGCAACAAAATTTGATCTTCATATTTTGACTCAGAATACATAGCTCTATCAAACAAAGCATTGGCAAGTCAATTTTGGGTGTGCCGTGCCTTTAAAGGGACATAGGGGACTATTTTGAACTTGGTCTCAGATTGTAGAGAATTTTTTTCTGATCTAGATGGCCATTTTAACAAAAACTCATTCATAGGTTAACGAATTACAAATAAGTAAATATGCGATTTTGTGTTTAAATTTTTCGCCAATTTTGCAATAAAACTGTTTTTCTCTATACGACAGTATATTTGCAAAATAGGTCTCCCTATGTCCCTTTAACATTCTAATTGAAATGGTTACCGGCTCGCACTATTTTCGAAAACCATACTACAAACTAAAACCGTCAGGGCCTGCAAGTTCAGATGGGGTATTCATAGCCAGTACAAACATATGCTATTTATATGTTTTCGAATAATTATTGAATTATTCAGATTCAACGTCGATGTTTCTCAGTTCCCAACCGTGAGGCGTATCAATGAAGAACTGGGACAGCTGGAAGCATTCAAAAACGCCGAGCCGGAATGCCAGCCTGATGCGAATTTGAATGCCTAGATTACATGTAGTAGTAAATGTAATAAACCTTGAGAGATTAGCCGTTTCTGGCTTCTGTTTTCGGTAATACTAAAGTTTTTTAATGAGAGAAAATAGACTGTGTATATGAAAGTAAGTATATCTATTTAACTATATTACTAAAGATGCTTTGACATGATGATCTCCGCTTTCGTATTGTTTGGCTTATTTTCTTGTATTTATATCAATATTGCAATTTGTTATTTTCTCTGACCATGATCAACTGATATAAAAACAGTTCCGTCGACTGAGTCGGGGTCAATTCAAGGCCATCTGACTGATGATCTTTTCTGCTAGTCGAGAACACTGATTGGTCATAACTGCAGCTGTATTCGCACACTTTCGAAACTCTTCGGTTACTAGTCAGTTCCGTACAATCTCCCGGAGAATTATAAAATCAAATTTTAGCCACTACATTACGGTAAAACCGTGTAACCGCTGGAACAGAAAAGTAACTATTTATGGCATACCATTTTACAGAGGAATGAATTTCCTTTATCCGGTTTCTGGTTAGAACTTCTACATTCTTTTGAAATTGACAACCCCTGATTCCAATTTATTTTGTTAATATCTTCGTTTTTCTTTCTTTTTATGGCGCTTATATGTAGATCCTATCTACGCAGCGTATATTTGTCTATAATTATCGTTTATCTAAGTGACCATGTGTGCAATTCGACCAACTTCAATTCAGTTCAAACCCTTTCGTATTACTGTTCGGCAAACGTTCAAGTACCATTGTTTTGTCTAAAATGATGCAACTTTGTCTATTTATACATACACTAAGTAACATAAATTTAATTTACAATGTTTCAAAGTTTGCAGCCTTCAGTGTGAACATTTTGGCGCATCCGCACTAAAAACATTAATTTTGTTCCGTTTCTGTGACCCATTTGTATATATATATATTACTTAAATAAATACAAATACTTAACAAACATCTCAATCGTATGGAAACTTTTTCATTAAGACTTCTCAACATGCGGGAAATTAATTTGGAAAAGAAATTTCCAAAAAATTTTGACTTTGGCTCGTCTGAAGGGATATTGGTTGACCACCGCCTGGCAGTGCCCGGCCTGTAACATTGAACTGGGTGACAAAAATATAAGTGTTTGAATTAAAATTAGTTTCTATTCCTTCACTTTTATACTTATAAAATACAATACAAACTTTTAAAAGAGTGCTTCCGTTTTTGTGACTCATTTGTTTGTCTACTAGTTAAATAAATAGAAATACTTAACAAACATTTCCTCTATTGTTTCCCTACTTAACCTGTTTCTTTCACAAGAGTTTGCAATGTATTTTGTCATTCCGCGCGTCGCTGCAACCCCGCCATCAATTACTTTTAATCAGCATTATCAGTGTTCCGCAGTGTTGTTATCTGTCTATATTATTGCTATAATATACTTAAATAGTTTATATTCTGTTAGAAGATGAGTTTTTTTTAAAGTTTGCGGTTTTATATGGATATCGTTAAAGAAAGTTGTATCCACCTTTTTAGGATTTTAAAGACTACACATAATTAGTTATTAACTAAAAACTTAGTAACTGTTTAAGAATTTCTTTGTTCTGGCATGAATCATATCCTCCGCCGCCATGTTCTCTTCTTTTATTAGTCAGAGATCTAAAGGCCGAGCAGCCCTGTTTGTATAACCTACATTTTTGTGCAATTACCGACTCTGCCAGTAAGTTCGGTATAAAACACACAGATTCTTTATTTAGGGTAATTTATTTTATTAGTGTAGATAGATAATTTACTTCTATTATTGTTACTAACTGACAACTCTAATAACATTCTAGAAAGTTGCTAAGTATAATAACTGTTTTACCATTGTCTGTGTTTTGGATAAAACAATTAATCTTATAGTTTATTCCTATATGAGGGTTATGTTTCTTTGTCAGCTTGTTTACATTAAGTTAATAAAATAGTATTTATTATTGTCTGACCTTGAATCACATTAAAACCTCTCAATCACTAGAGAAATTCCTATAATTCTCCGAATATTCTCTGTTATATTTCATAATTCTTCCATTTCTTCTTAGCTACCTTTTTATTTGCTTTACGCGTCTTCTTTCCATTCAGCAGAGACCATCCAGTACCACGAGCCGCAGCCATTTCACTTAAAAACATACAACAAATGACCTTTTCAGCTGATTAGTAAGAAATTAGTGATCAATATATTATGCGTTACAAAAAATAGAATCCTAGATTGACTTTAAGAAAATCTTTGTGGTTCAGTTCACCTTTAGATTCTTTCAGCTTCATTTTATACAGCTGCGTTCATTTTCATTCAGTACAGTTAAGCCTATTATTGTTATTAGGGGATATCGGTTTGTTTCTTTCCAAACTTTACTTGTGGCCTTTGAAATAGTAAGGACTTAAGCTTTAACCTTTCTTTTTTCCTTTAGTATTTATAACATTATTTAAGAGATGCGTTGGTTTCGGGTTTTATGAGCCATGTCTAATTTACTCATACCTAACGCTTCCAGAACAAACATCCGCAAGCATAACATTCCAGTATAGTCTTATCTTTTGGTATTTATTGAATTACTATGTGACTCGTCTTTTAGTATCTAAAGTCTATAAGAATTATATATGACTAACTAAGTATAGTCCTTATCTATACCTTTTGATCATTCCGTTATATTCTGTTACCTTTATACTGGGCAGTTTGGTTCACTCAACACTTTCATCCTAAAGTTTTGTCTTTAGCAATTAAAGTGAGACTATTCCAAACCAAAACAGGCAAAAATAGAACTACTTTGAACCAAATAGCAAACATTTTAACTATTCTGAGTTCTCAGTTCATTTTATCTGTTTGTTGTGTTAACATTAAAGTATAATGATAACTAGTCCTAATCCATAGAAATGCAGGTTAATAACTCATAATTAACAAATCGCTTTTTATTATTAAAAGTTCTTGAAACATACCAGCTAGAAAAACAAAGCACAAAGCATTTCTACGGGCAGTACTATTTATTTAACTTTCTATGGAATCTATCCATTAGACTTAATAGTATCATATTCTTTCTAAATCTATAAATAGTATCTTTATACTCTTTTTGTAATCGTATTTTGTGAATATTTCAATTTGGATCATGAGTTTTATTTGTTTATGTCCGCAATGAGTCATTTCTTTTGACGTATCGAATTGGCCACTAGCCGCCCCGAAGGGGAACAAACTCAACCAGTTTTATATTTAAAGTAGTGACACCTCTACGATTATTCAACATTGTATAGGAACTATTAATGTTTGTGATTAATACCTAATAGCCTATAAAAACAAAAATAAACACACTGTTTAGCAAAAGATTCTAACTCTTTTTGTTAGTTCTCAATGCGAATGCAAACCTTTTTTGAGTTGAAGACGATAAAAATAAAATTACGCAAACTGCTTATAAATGTTAACAATAACTATTAAAGTTTATAATATCTATTTTAGTTTCATTTGAATTATTTTCAACTCAATTGTAATTAGAAGAACATATGTATCTTCTAACTTTCCCGTTAATTTATTGTTCCACCTAATATTTATAGACTTTAGGAGTTACAAAAGTCTCAAATAGAATGTATAACTCTACCAAAGAACTAACATTTTTGAGTTTTCTATATCTTCTATATCATATACATTTTAAGTGTCATTGACATGACTAAATATATAATTCTGGTTACTAAATAAAATGATTGTAATATAGTTTGCTTTGTTTTATCTATTTTGTTTTACCTAACAATAAAATCTATACTGGGTGAGAAATGACAACTGTTTATTTCCTTTTTCAAATATTTGTTTACTTTGCTATGTATCACTTCTCCTATGATGTATTCTTTTGCGGAATATTCTTTTTCTTTTTTTTGGTCTCTATTCTTATTGAAGTATTTTAGATGCTACAACGAGTGTTCCTTCTCTTGCCGTTTCTATTTCTACTAACAGGATTTGCGTCTTCACAAACGTCAAACTCGTCAACAGGTTTGTGCTGACCCATACTTTGTGCAAAGTTGCGGTTTTCTTATCGTTTGTATAGAAGAAAAGATCATTCAGAAACAGATTACAAGAAAAGACATTTGTAAAAACAGTTATATGAGATGTGATCAAATAACCTATAGATATTTACTTGCCTTGAATATTTTGGTATTGGGGTATTCTTAAGATTATGGAAAAAAGTTTCACTCTTTTTAAAGTGAAAACGTTCTATTTTTAACAGGTTTGGTTTTGGATAATCGTAGATTTTCGCTTTAATATTTCTTAATATTCTGAATGAAAATATTAATTTTCTTTTCAGCCGAACCCCTTCTAACTTGTTTCCGATGTCTAGGTAACAATACAAAGTGTGGACAGACCTGTCAGGGCAGATATTGCTATAAGATAGAAGGAACCATAGGAGGTTAGTACTCTTTCAAAAACAATAAGATTCCTAATAATTATGCTTTTATTTTTATGAAATCACAAAGCAATACTGTTTCTTGAAATAACCTCAAAAACATACTATCTAGTTGACTGACATTAAAATCACACAACTTTTATCTGATTGTAAATCTGATTTTCCAATTCTCACAGTAAATAACAATAGGCGAGCGTCGCCATGTGGCGAATATAATAATTAGCTAACAATAAGCCAATATTTTCAGGTCAGTCTAGAACAAAACTAGGATGCCTTAACAAGTTGGATGATCTATCTCAGGTAAGAGTTTTAGTTAAACTGCTCTCATTGGGTTTATAACACTAATTATTTGGTAGTAGCCAACATTAAGGGGGTGGTATATCGTCCGGCGGAAGATAATTTTAGAAATTTCGAACCAGAATATTCCCACCGTTACCACAGGAGTTACATAATTTAAATCGTTTATCGGAAGTTTCTGGAAAAGTATTAATATGCATAAAAAATAAAAGGTTGTTTTATTCGTTCTATAATATTTATTTTCTAGGTTAACGAATGTACCCCAAGATCACAGAAGATTGGTTCTGTTGAACTAATAGAAAATGTTTGTATATGTGATTCACATAGGTTAGATATATAATTGTTTATTAGTAAAAGAGTGGGATTCCCTCTTCTCCTCCAGTCAGGAAAAGTATTCGAGTAGCTGAAACTATCCTGGACAAGGCAGTTATAGTCCGTAACAAGAAAAAGGCTGCAAGGTGCGGTGTTAAACGAGGGCTTTCGCAATTACGTATTTGGGTTTTATGAAATCAAACCATCTCAAAAAGACACCTTGATTTTTTCTAGTATCAAGCAATAAATTGCGCTTCTAATCATACCAAGAACATCTACTTTCGATGAACATTGAGCAATTTCCTAAAGCCTTTATAACACCGCACCTTGCAGCCTTTTTCTTGTTACAGACTATACAAACTGATGGGTTCCCTTAAGTTATTTTTCAAAAGTAATCTTATTCATCGGTTTTTATCTGTGTTCGGTTAGAAGTTTGGTCGAAAGTGTTGAATAATCCAGAAACAAAGTTAGATCAAGCTTTAAGCGAATCTTATAAGATATGCGACTCTTCTTTGGAAACTATAAAGGTCTCCAATCAGAGACAGTCAAAACAACCTATAGTGTTTTCCGATAGTAAAGAAGTCGGGTCTTCTGCGTATTTTTATGAGAAAATTGAGTATTTATCAAACTTTAAAGAGAAAAGTCTTAATAAATGAGAGAATTTGAATATTTTAACACCGCCTCTCGACTTCTGAATTCGACTATATCTAGGCGCTGCATTTGCGTCGGTTAGCCGAACAATGTTCTGTACTCTACTCTATAGGTGTGTATAGGCTTAGATATATTTGTTTAGTACAAATAACAGATAGGATCTTTTAGAAGAGAAAGACATCATTTATACGTAAGCACAAAACATTGTGAAATATATCGGAATGTAGGTAAGATAACGAGGATCTATGTTCTTGAAGGGAAAGGGGTACTGTAGTTAAGACACATATATGGGGTAGCGCCCGATAATTTGGGCTGTACTGCAATGATAGAGTGGTTTACTTTTACTTTCAAAGAATACAAGTTGTTACTCTTAAGGAGTGAGGTAATGGATACAAGCAGAATTCTTACATTGTTAACTTCTAAGTTCTGAAATACAGCTGCATTGTTTCCATGACATGACGAGTTTTTTAATATGGTTAAAACATTCACTGGAAATAATACCTAAAGAATTTCAGAGGGGCGTGGTGGCCCAATGGTTGCTTCGCGTCATAAGCTAGAGGTCCATGATTCAAATACTACTGAAAAAGAAATCTTGCAAATTTGTTCTGTGCTAATTCCCGCTTCCTAATGTTTTCTCACTTCTTCATTCCAAATATCTGTTATCTCTAGTTTCGTAAAACAAATAAACAAGCTATGTTGAAATTCTTAAGTAAAACAGTTCAAATCAAGCCTAGCACAAACTAAACAAAACAAAACATTCTCGGTAGAAACCAAACTCCACCGCGGGCCTGGCCTGCCCCAAAGTTTACAAAAAATATTGACCTGGGCCCGGCCCGGCCCCTTGGGGAATCTGATAGTGAATAACTTTGAACAAATCTGCTAGTGCACACTAATCTGTTCATGCCTGCCTATAACCCTTGTGCTACCTGACTTTTGTTGAATCGCGCTGCAGACTGGCTTAAAATGTAATAAAATAACAACAAAAATACCGTAGTTTATTGACTTTCTGACCTAAATCCGCTCTTTTTCTGATATTTTGAGGGTTTGATTTTTGATCCAACTAGCTCGCGCAGCGCGGAGGATGATTCGAATTGACGGAGGGTAAAATTATGAGTCGCGGTGGTAAAATATAGTGATGTGAGATAAAAATATCAATTACAGTAAAAAACAGTTAATAAAAATAAAGTTGTAAGTTTGTCTGTGACTCATCATTCGACTCATTTTTGCTCAATTAAAAGCATGGTATACTCAAAATGTGTTGCTTATTTTATTTTTCTATGTCATTCACTTTGAAAAGTTATTCACAAACATAGAAATAACAAAAAAATGCATGAAAATGAATGATTTTACTTCATTTTGAAAATTTGGACCCAGTGGTATGTTACTGTAACTTGCTTACGCCAAAAACTGCTGAAACGCATGTATATTATATGCAGAATTGAATATTTTCCACGTGATACTTGCGTATTTCATTTACAGAAATGGTAAAAATGCTTTTAGTTTTTCAAATTTGCTCGGCCGGTCCGAAATGAAGTCCCTGTCCTAAAAAGAGTATTTGAGAAAGATTCAAAGAATAAAGATAAAAAATGTAATGTTGCTATAATGGCAGAAACAACAGCATAAAAAAGTAGAATAACGTTACAAGTTCTCATACGCAAAAATATTCAATTACTGTCTAAATCATAGAACTTTGTTTGCAATTAGAATGTGCAATGCAATATTACTAGTGAGTGAATTACCGACAATTAATATTATAAGTTATAAGCTATCTATGGCTGTGACTATATTAATTGACTATTTTAAATAAAAGTGTTAACTAGAAATGTCATGTAATGTGTGACTGAACTGTCTTTTTCAATTTGATTCATTTCCTTTGAATAAACAGATGTGCACAATCAAACAACTCTTTCAGCTACATTTTTTCTAATTTTTGAATTTTGGACAGTACCGGCCAGTACCTTCTTTCAGCAAAATATCTTTAAACTTGTTTATCCCTAAGACTGGAGCAGGCAACATCAAACAAAGTTGTACGATATGGATAGTTATATATATACAATACTATAAATTAAATGATAAAAACTTTTATATGTGTTTTCTAGATTCACCTGAACTGCCTAGGTGGCCCGCCAAAAGTCATGGTCAATCCATAATTGAAATGAAAGAAAAAGTGTTCGACATTCTAGAAGGTTTAGATACGATCGATAATATAATGTAAAAAACAAGAAATACTCAAAATTATAAAAATGTTAAAGATTTAATAAAATAACGACCTAATTAAGCTTTACCGGGAATCTTATATGGAGTAAACGCTATGATTTGTACCAGATTCCATTTCGTTTTTAGCGGAGCTCCGCTAAAAACGAAATAAAAACTTTCTAAAGCCAATTCAAAAACAGAACTGAAACTATAATATGAAAGATTGGACGAATTTTAGAGGTTAGAAACATAGATGGGCAAAAATAAATAAAGAACTAAAAGTTTATTATGAAATCTGAATCGGTAATGTGGTACAAACATATATATGATTGTGAGGTGTCCTATATAATGCGTGCGGGCTCTATAAATTGATCCAGTCCAAGCAGGCCCGCTTAAGAATACCAAGTGATTGAAAGACTGATTGACTGGGATATATATTTTGAATGTCAATTGGCTCGATTATTTCGTCACTATAAAGTATAAAGGATACACATTATACAATAATTTGGAATAACAGTACCGATATCTTGACTTCCAATCTTTCAAATGATAATTTCAGTTTTGTTTTTTGTATCGGCTTTCTACGCCACAGGCAAAATATCATCTTACATAGATCATGGCATCAACTATGAATAATCTTCGGTAAACCTCAATTACCTTGCCTATTTATATTGTTTAATACTTTTATAATTTCTTGTATTTCTTATGTTTTATTTTATATTATAGATCGTCTCGAATCCTGCAAGAATCCCGAATGCTCTTTTTTCATTTCAAATATGAATTGTCTATGATTTCTGGTGGCCCCCATGAGCAGTTCAGGTGTAATGCGCCGAAGAAATCTGCTATTTTTGTGAGGAATGATAGAGGATAACAAACATCTTATTCTATTCAACCGTTTCTATTGAATCTAGCCATCTTTCTCATATTTCTACTTTTAACGTCGATTCAATTGAAAGACGAGCCTTCTAGGTCAGATATCGAGTATGAAGTTTGACAACTTCTTAGTTTCCAATTCAAAGATTTCATATATTTCCAGTAAAAATAAAAAAAAAACAAATAAATTAGGTTTATCTAATCTAAACCTACTCTATTATCTATATTATACTTTTTATTCTTCCCTTCACTGACCGTTATTTCACATACAGTTTTATTTCATAGATGTCTAGTATTTGCTATTTATTGAATTTGATTTGTATCAATGTATCAGCTTTACCCATTACACAAAGACTTTTCTTACAGTCGAGACTGCCAGAAAAAAAGACCCGTAAAACATTGCTATTTTATAGAACATTGTAAAATTTCAGTTCAAAAAGTTATGGTTTGGACATTTCTGTTTTGTAGGATAAAGCAATATTGATAATAGAGATATATATGATGTCTAACACCGCTTCTGTAGGCTAATTGCATACTCGTACGTTCTGAAGGTTTGCAAAGGCTCATACAATATTGCACCTAATTCAAGGGATCCCGCTAAAAGTAAGATCATACTTCTGTATTTATATAAGCATAGGTCATCTTTCGTATTTGATAAGAAACAAATTTCGACACTTAATTAGAAATTACAAACAAAGAACAAAATACACTAGAAAATGACGTTTTGCTGATATTGGTCGCTAGAAATAAGTCATTCTTTCCGGCCAGTTTCAAATATTTTGTAGCTATGATGAAATATTGTTTAGAAGTGAGTTTCATAGTTGGGATCAAGACTGAAAGAAGGTCGACGTGCCCGCTCATTTCCTAAGTTTACGGGCCCGACCTAGCGTTGAAAATTGCCAGCTTTTATTGGAATAATCAAAGTAGGCGACGTGCTAACTGGGCCCGCCCGGGTAAACACATTTCGATGGTTGACCCCTTGAAATGACGGCCTGTATGATGAGTTTTGTTCTCTTCCAGCTTATCTTGAATAAATCAATCAGAATAGTTTTCAACCCACAAGCTGTAAGAACCCGAAACTTTCAGATTTATACGGCCAGGTCTAACTATATGAAGAAAGACGGGTTTTGAGAAATGGACCTGGGCCCTACCCCAAAATATTGACTACGGGTTGGCCCGGTCCCGTCAATTCCCTATTCTGATCAAACCCATTTGCCTGAACAAATCCCCCCACAATCACTTTTCACATCGCCGCCTCGTTTCTTCCGCTGACCACCTTCTTCTCGTTACTTTTATTGTTTTCTTTGTTTCTTTGGGGGTTAAAGTCTCTGTTTTTTGTCTTACGTTCCATGTATTTTACTTCATGGGGGTGGGCACGTGCCGTCTCCAGTGGCCGTCTGGCCGCATTCACGTGTCTTCAACCTGCCCGCTACCCGTCAAAAGGGACTCTGACCCCTCCCGGACCCCCGTGTTAGACATAATAAAGATAAACAACCACCTATTAAGATTATGTAATTGATACCTTTAGAGTATCAGCAAAAGTAAATTAAAGAATCAATAAAAGTAAAGAAAGAATGGAAAGTGTTTATAGTCTGTATCTAGAGCTAGATTTCCACAGCAGTCTGTAGAGCAGGGGTTTCGAATAAATATGAATGTTCTTCTGAAGAAAGGCTCCTAATTCACCGATGTTCCTATATTTTAATAACACCGCCTCTACCCATAGTATCGCGCTAGGAACCTAACTGTAGATTAAACTATATATTAGAATAAGAATGATCGTAATGTTTCACATCCAGGTTTTGAAAAGAACTATATAAATACTTTTGGCGGCTGCTGAGCCTAGTGGTTAGAGCAGCGGTCTCTTAATCCGTTAGGATCTGAAGCTGTGGGTTTGACTACCGGTAGCTGCAGAAGGCTTGGGAAACAAGCAGCTTACTTATCCCTTTTTTCGTGCGAGCGAAGGCTGAATATTAGAAAGGAGCCGTCACTGCTCAGAATATTCCGGAATGAATGGCCAAATCAGTGTCTTGATCAAATCTTATATAATTTATGATAGTTTGTGCTGCCAGAAAACCAGAATGAAAATATTGTTTAGGATCAATAACCATTCAATTTACCCCGATTACGCTAGAAAAATAATTTCTGAATCAGATGCTTTATCCTGTAAAATTAGCTTACTTAAAATCTGTCAAGACTTAAGATGTTGGCTGTTTAAGTAAGAGGCGACCAGTTTCTTCCCCGGAGGCGGAGAGGGCCGGCCCGCGGTCAAAATATTTCATGGCCGGCTCTCTAAATTTCTTCCCCGGTTCTCCGTTTACCTTTGCTTTCGAAATCCCTCAGTGCATAACGCGTTTCAACTATAATCATTAATTAAATGTAACCGAATCTTAGATCATTACATTTACATGGCAAAACTGTTAAATTACAAAACTTCTTGCAAAAACTGCTCGCAACAAACTGAAAATATTAGCATTGCTATAAAAGGAACCGAAGACTTCAAATTCTTCATTTTGATTCGTGGTAACTTTTTAGTCTTTGTTAAACTTCTTTAGTTAGTACCAGAACTAATAAGTTAGTAATAACGCACATGATTTGGTTTTTGTAAAAATTATAGTTGAAAATAGCTCGACAAGTTTCCGAAATACAAAAATGTACCCTAAATTACCCAAAAATAAATAAGTAACAGTTCATTATTACTCTTGAAGCTCACTATAGCACAAACTAACAAGAATTAATTTCACGGACGTTTTGAAAATAGCTTGATAACTCTGTTGCCTAGGCATTGAATGACTCTTATAAAACCTTTACTAAGTTTGAATCTGTGCTTGAATTAAATATATTTATAATAACTAATTACAAGATATTTAGATTACTTTTACCTGTTGATACTCTCAGTTCATTTCAACCCCCCCCCCCCCATTTCTATATATTATTCTTTACCACTCAGCTACTGATTATACACCTAAAACAAAGAAAAACAAATACTTTTTATTTTGGCCCGGTCCCTTTTCCCTTCTAATATTTGCTCAATGGTTTCTTCTATTATTTACAATAATAGTTTTATCACCATTAAACATTTGTTTTCCATATTTTTTGCAGAATCTATTACTGTGGGGCACATGCGCCTCCTTGCACCACCGGGATTCCCTAGTCACAGCTAAAAATAACCGAATAACAGAAAATATAACAAAGTATTACGATCAGAGTCTATTTTTAAGGGCAAAGATTGAAAGGCGGTGTGAAATAACCAAAAAGTAGTGTTATTATTATGCATTGAGACAATATAGACCTGATAAGGCTCCTGAATTTTGACAAGAAATGGATTCAGACTCATTCGGGAGTAAAATGCTGAACTATAATTTTTTCAAGTGATCAGGATTGAAACAAGTAAAATATTTATTTCGTTGCTCTAACGTTAAGTTTCGTTAAAACTTTTAACTAAGGGACTTCCTAGGAACCGGCGGTGTCTCGGGATTCAATGAAAATATATATTACAACAAAACTTTTTTTCTACGATAGCTTTCTAGTTCAATCATAGAGCCAAATCACTCCAGATGGCTGAAGAACTTTACTGTTTAGAAAGCTTCTATTAATTAACTTATTTTGCAAATATATTCTATAAGACTACAGTTTTTGTCTTTCTACTCTATTTTCAATATCATCTTCATTTTGCATCTCTGCATGTATTTGCATAATATTATAGATTCTATCCCTTGCCAGTTCTGGCGATATTCCAAACATCCCTAATATTTTTAGCGAAGATCTCTCTAACAAGCCCGTTTTTGACATGTTTTCTTCACGTGAATCTATTGTCCCTTTATTAGTTCTTTGTTTGTAGTTATAAGACTATTAACATTAATACATTTATAAGTATTATTGTTCTCTAGCAGGTACAAACATTTCACAAAGTATAGTTTGACAGAGTGAAAGTTTGGCTGTAAAGTATCAAAGTTTTCATTTAGAGACTTATCTATTAAAATAAGTGATCAATAAACAAATTTATATAACAAAGCTTAATACAGATTATAAGATTTATATAGTTAGAACTAAATTTTATTTTATAATCAGTTGATCAACTTTTCCGACATCATAAATAACTTAAAACTAAACAATTTGGGTAAAGTGGATTAAATAAAAACTTATTTAAAGCGTTCAAGAGTAAACAAGTAAAGATAAATAGTTTATAGTGTCTAACTAAAGTTGCTAACTTTCCTTTCACAATAGATATTTCATTTTCGTTTTTCGAAAATTACTTTTATCCGTTTTTGAGTGTAACTAACAACGTATTACTTGCATCCCTAATATTATAAACAAAACTTTATAACAAAAAGTTTATATCCCCTGTGAGGAAAGTAGTCTTTGGTTTTTCTATGTGTTAACCTCTACTATAATATATCGTTATCTCACTCAGGTCAAAACTGTGCTCTGCACGTGAAAATACTGCGCCAAATCTTTGATCACCCACGATTGAAACTACAAAAATAATAAAAAGAGCTAAAATTAGGCTATGAATAGTAATGAAAGAAGAACGTTGGTCATTTTAAAGGATTTTTTGTTCCAAGGATCCTTAGGAGATTCACTTTACACCAGAAGAGATTTCGGGTTCCGAAGAGTGCAATGTTTACAAAAAAACTAACGATAATTGTGATATTAGCTTTAAAGTTATATAAAATAAATGGAAGACCGATCATTATAAAAGTGTTTATTTTCTTGACTCGCCCGTATCACAATAATAGTAGATTCTTTCGGGCAAGTGTTTCGGCCATGTATTCCAGAATCTTCTGATGGTGAGAAGAGACGTCTCCTTTCTAGCATTCAAACTCAAAATAACTTTATAAGTTTCATTTTCGAGTTAAGCCCGAAATGCTTTTAGAATGCTTAAAATCATATGCATTGCAGAATAAACCTGAATAATAAAACTGTTCCCAGACCCTAGCCATATCTGCAAAACTGTTCTTTACAAAAATCCAACCCCACTAAATTTCAATTTACTTTCCGGAGGTCCCTACAATTTGAAGGCACTCTCTTACCAACTTTAGCTCAAAGTTGCATTTTCTTATTTCCACGTGGCTCTTATACTTTTTCATTGTTTACTGTTCTATCATCTGCTATAAACAGAACTCCTTTTTGCCTGTTTATGGCGCTTAAAATGCCAATCAAATCACAAATCTGCACGTTTTACTGTTGTTTTTTTATATATTTACTGAAACTTAATAGATCTGGGTTAATTTGAAGAATCGTTGATCGGAGATTGTTAAGAAAGACTGTTATAAAGTATATTATAAAGAAATCTTATAAACATTTTGTAAGATATAGCAAAAACTCAGATACCGCGCTCAAGTTCAGGTATTGAAGTAGTTAGAAATTTTTGTATCAGAAGTTCTTAAAGTTTACATAGCTTAGGTATATTGCCTGCAAATTATGTAATGATTGCGTGGTCTGGCCTAGGTTAGTTTGGGTAAACTTAAATACTCTGCATAAATAATATGAGAACAAATATATTGCTAGCACGTTACTGAGAATCGTATTTGAAATTAGGTTATAGAATAAACTAAAGCAGCTACCTGTGATACTTTCAATTATCCCCCCTAAAAAAGGTTTCTTATTATTTATTGTTGTTGCTAATTATCTTAGCTAATCAGTGACGTTCAAGCCTAACTTGGGTTCATCTTTATTCTGCTGACTCATCTCTGATTGGTCGATGTTTGCAGTCAACCAGCTGGTGCTAAGGATAAAGTACAAAAAAGACGGCTGGTCTAAGCAAATCAACATTTTATAGACACGGAAATACAAGCTAAAGTGATCTAAGAACATGTTTGATCCGAATAAAAAGTGCAAAATATTAACAGAGTCGCTCAATAGCTATAATAAATAATAGAATTGGGAGATTGGGTCTGTTTCACGCAAGCCCGGGGCTTCGGGATCAAACGGGATCTGGTAAAAATCGGCTGTCGAATTTCGGGCCGAGAGAGCTCGAGTTTCAGGTTGCGGCTCGCTTTTTTGGGCCAAGGTGCCCAACTCTAGTAACTACTATGATCCGGGCAAACGGCCAAGGTTTTTTAGAAAGAACTATATATCATCGAAAAAGTGATTTTTCATTACTAACTAGTTTTAACAAACAAGCCCTAACTTTTGTAAGTTCTAATATAAGTATAATCTTTTTATATATTTGGTTCAATCCACCCTGACTTCTCATTTTTACCAAACATCGTCCTGCTTAAGCTGAAGCTGCTGAAGCTGATTCCTACTCGCATGACGATTAATCGCAGTGATTCTCAGTCAACGACACTATTGTCTGCGTATTTGGCAAATTACAAGGTTACGGTAGAAACAAACGGAGCGCGAAAATGAGACAGTCCTTGAACAAGAACACAAAAGTATCGGAACTTACCTGAGTAGCTAAATGATCTTGATAGGAATGGTCATGATGTCTAAATAACGTATACAGTGGGACATATTAGAATTCACAAAATTCAGGTTGATTCGATTAGCTGGGAATTTCATTTAGTTGTCAGGTAGATTTGTATTAAAAGACATAGACGAAACCTTGAGTATCAACCTTAGAAAAGTTATAAACGTAAAACGATGATAATAGCAATTTCTAAATTTGGTCGGAAATATTTCATTCAGTCAAAAGTATCAGGAATGGTTGAGGGCGATTTATGGAAAATTGGCCGGTGTGAAGCCTGGCAGAACACTGAGGATATCGGACTGCGCCTTTCCAACTTCAGAATCTTCCATAATTTCTAAACTGCAATTTCTATGATTTCTATTAGCGCGTTCTGTGGAGTTGTACAATCTTTGTTTATAAGTGTTCGCCCTGTTGCTATCGGCGGACTTTGCACACTACGTTTAACGTTGTTCGCAACAATTCGTAGCGCCCAAGGCAGAACGGCGATCATTTGCAACAAATGAATAGATAACCGCAGGGGTACTGTAGCTGAAGAAATCCAAGCAAGACCAGAAGATGGCACAAAAATAATAAGGAAGAATTGCAATATCGGTGAGAGTTACATCAGAATCTACAAAGAACAATAACATATCAAAGAAGATCCTGTTACCTAGAAAACACATAAGCTAATGTAAAAAGCGCCTGTTTTAGTTTAATATTAATAATAGTAAACTAAATTAAATACAATTTATGACAATTCATCGGGACTAAACATTTCGATTAAGATTAAAACATAGCTAAATAAACTATAGTCTATGACTAAATCTCATGTTATGGGAAACCGGATTGCGTACATTTGAAAAAGAAAACTTGGACTTTGTGTTTCATCTTTTATTCTTCTGCCAAAATTCTTATAAAATCGTATTATTGATCTTATCATTTAACTATGTTGAACGAAATTCTAAAAGATTTCATAAAATTTCCTCAGGAAATCTCATTTTAAAGATATTGATGCATTTTTTGAGTTTTAACGATTCTTTATTACATGAAGTTTGTCCGTAGACTACATTAAGCAATTGTTTTAGTTTATTAAACGTTACACTTTGCTTACCAGGAAATAACTTTACCCCCAACCTAACTTCAGAAACTAAAAAACAACGTTTCTCCCAACTAACATGTAGCAATCATACTTCATTGAACATTGGCGATTCTTGATTTTTGCAAATGTTATTGGTAAATAAATAAATAAAGAGAATAAAATTGCATCTTTTGCAGCTTCTATTACATCTTTTCTAATGATCAACACAAGAGATTTGTGGCCAAAATGATTATTGACTGCGGAATAGCTTGCAAATAAAAATGGTCTTACTTAAAATAAGTACAGCAAAATAGTAGTTGATTATACAAAAACAGGTCTTCTAAGTAGTTTTCTATGAGTTAAGTAGTTTAACTCATAGAAAGTTTTAACTCCAAGGTTGCTCCTGAGCCTAGGCCGGGAGCATGTAAGTATAAACTGCAACAAGAGTATGCTTCCAGGGTAGTATTAAGGGGATTAGCGGGAATATAAAAAAGAATAAAAGCCGGTGAATTGGAAATCTTATCCTCAAAAATACATGTTTAATTGAACATCGGTCCTCTACCGGGTAGACCCGACTCCTAAGCATATAAGAATTTACTAGTCATCATTTCTACTTAAATACTTAAAGGACTGCTGTTATTGGTCCAAACGAATATGCTAACACAGCTAAAACTTTGTATAAAGGTTGCTGTGGCGGTGGAAAATGTCACAGCATGAATTTTGAGCTACAGTAACCTATAACTACTTTCCGTTCGTTTGTTATATATAAATATATTATTCTTAAAAGTTAAATTGGAACAAACAAGAGTACCAAAAAATGTTACTTTCGTATTCTGGGGAATTTTGGGTACTTTTTTGTTTTTCTAAGGTTTTGCAAGCCATTTTTCACGAGATTCGTTTCTAACCCTCCATTATTACTATTGGTTCATACTATAATAGAGATTTGTAGATGTTCATAAACTTTTTCAGTAAACTATTTAAAATGTTTGTTACGAAAGTGTCTATAAACTATTTTAAACTTTATACTTACATTATTTCATTTAAGTTTATAGTTTTTAAGTTACTCTCACCTTACAACCCTTGTTGTTTTCGTGACTTAGCGCAAAACAACCAATAGTTACAAAACTATTGTCTATCTTTAATGTGTTTTATTTTTATTATAATATTTATATTATTTATAATTTGTATAGGTTTATATTGAGTACTTTAGTACTTATTCTGTTGTTAGTTCCCCCATACAAATAGTTGTTTGTGTTATATGTAAAAGATATGCTGCAGCCAGCAGTTGTTTACTTTTATTTGATTAGCAAAATAACCAGTTTTAATCAATAAATATATAACGTATACAAGACAAATAAGCTTACAGATATTAAGATTTTGAAGGGAAAATTAAGTAAATCAACAGCCTCGAGAAGGAATACTATGGAAGTATAGTCTGTCTAGGTTTCCAGCTTAGTATCATGGAGGGCGGCGATGTTAGAATAAAATAAATGTACTTTTGGAGAAAAGGCCTCTCAATCCACCAATGTTGCGTTCATCTTTATATAACACCGCTACTTTCCATAATACCGTGCTGCAAACCTAGGCTCCATTTAGAAGTGACTTTCATAAGTTACCTAATTTATTTAACTATTTTATAATTCTATAAACTTTTCTAACAAACTTAAGCTCCTAAACTTAATTCCAAATACCATTCTTTCCAGCCAAACGTGACGTATCCTCAAATTCCGCCCGACCGACTTTGAACACGGTGGTTTCAGGCCTTTTAAGAGTCATAAAACCCCCAGAACTCTCAGATCACATGCGAGAATACAGTAATCTAGGCAGGAAATGATAAATATATGATTATTCTTTGTAGTTGAGAAAGTGTACGGGCACAATACAAAGAAGTCTCATAGGAAAGCGCGGACAAACGCTTAAAAACGAGAAAATAGGACTCAAAGTACGCTGTATGAAGGCTACAAAGGGTCGAAGTAAAGGGTACTAGGGTACTGTACCTTAGAACTAATAAAGAAGCACGTAATTGATCTAGAATACAGAGTGTAGTTGTTTAATATGATGATTGAACACTAAATGAGCAGTCTTTGGACATAAACTGTTGGAAACTGATCGTTTCTATTATAGTCTGCATCCATAGCTAGGTTTCCAGTATTCCGGGATAAATCGGTTCTTCAAAAGTACATTTTAATACATTTTTTTAATATAGCACCGTTGCTCTCCACGATACTACGCTAGAAACCTAGCTTCTTGGTGCTGTATGTGTTGACTGCGATCTCAGCATATCAACAGGAAAAAAGTGAATTGAATAATTAACCTATGCTTAATTATAGTCGACGGACTACTTGCTTCTAGTTAAAGGACTGTGAATGTTGCGCTGGAGCGCTAATCATTTTGGGTTTCAGTCTATTACCCCTTAGTATCCGCGCTCCTTTCCAAAACTAACCGTATACCCTTGCAAGCAATACATCCGTCGACTATACTTCAGTGAGTTTTACACTTTTCTGCAACTTTGGTTTTAAGCTTAGCAGACCTCCATCATTTTCAATGTATGTCTAATATATATTTAATTTAACTTACACTTAATAAAAAGAAGTACTCCAACCCTTTTCCTTCAAATCATTCTAATTTTCTTTCAACTTTGTTCGCAACCTTTCATCCCCATCGAACCTTTGAATCTTAAAAGTTTCGGCGCCCACCTCACTGATAACACCGCTAACGTAGGCGACTATAGTACTTATAACTACTTTTGGAAGAATTCCAAGGTTCAAAGTTGTCTTTCTCTAACTACTATTTGCTCTTATATTAAGCACTATCAAACTGGTGCAGGGCAAACTTTGTCTTCAAACAAAAACAAGTTGTAGTACAATGTTTTGCTGTTGAATGAACCAAAAACATAGAGGCTTGAGAGATTTGAAAACAAAATGTTTAAATCTATTTTGCGAGATTCATTATTACCTTGAATACAAAATTACTGAATGTGAGATATAGAAAAGTAGTAGTATAAACTATTTAATCGTTTAATAGTTGACCAGTTTGAAATCGAGGTTTGGATTATTGTACCGTCCGGGTCGATTAGGAATTTTATAAAACGGTCGCGACGGGGCCGGGCATTTTTAGTACCTACCTACTTTTTGGATGTTTTTGGATGTTGGATGGAGTCTAATAGGTAATAGGTTCTTTGAATTTAGGTAAGAGTTATACTATCTATATACTTTGATACTTGTTCACAAGAATATAACTTCGCTAGTGAATTTTAGGTGCCGGACTGGGCCCTTTTCTGATTTTCGAAAAGCGGAACAGTCCCTGGCCAAACCCTCAGCTTTACAAAATCCTTAGCTAAATAACACAACTTGGAAGTACGTAGGTAGCTACATTTTGGCTGTTCATTGGATTTGAGTACACATCGGTGACTGGCTTGGCTGTTGTACGCCGTTGATCATTCACATGGTTGCGACTGCCGAGCGGACTTTGTACGCAAGTTCACGTGAACTGAGACATAGTGAAGAGAATTGCGTACGCAGCCAGCGGGGGAAGCCGCAGTGTGCAAAAATCGACACGGGCGGTGTAGATATTAATGGGTGCACGGGGCACCGCAAGTAGCGAAATGCTAGCTGGAAAAGCCCAGAAGGGTGACAGAGAATGATGCAATTAAAGGACCGATTTAGGTACTGTAAGCGGAAGAAGAGAGTGAAAGAGACGCAAAGACAGTTAGATCTTTTACGGACTAAGTGGAAGGGTACTCTAAGGAATTTGACAACTACGAGTATAGTTTACAAATGACCAGAATTTAGTAGTGACTCATTTTGAGTTCCGATACATCGTAGTGATCCAAAATGTAGTCCGTTTAGTATAGTCCATATCAAGAGCTGCGTTTCTAGACATTTGTAATGTAAATTAATCGTAGTTTTTCAAAAAAAGATTCCGAATCCATCAATTTCCAAACAGTTTAATCTATCACCGCCTCTTTTCTGGATACCAAGATGAAAACCTAGTTCTTCATAGAGACTAATGGTGTCTAATTATCTATCTTCAAAGAGCTCGCTCCTTCGCCAATACCGTACCCTCCTACTAATGTTGCTATTTTTGCTCCTACTGAGCTCACTGCTTGAGCCTTTTGCCACCCCGCCACAGCTGTTGCTTTCAAAGACATTCATCTAGTATTCCCGTGAAAGAATGCACAGCCAATCAGAGCAATAAAATAAAACAAATGTTTTTCGTCAAAAACATTATTATTTGCTTTAGAAACTATAGAGATTGGCGTTCGCTTTGGCGTACTGGGTGGTCGCTTCTGTCTGATAGTGTGTGATCTACGTTTAGTGGCTATTGCATCAGAAAGTAGTAGTTGTTATTGGAAATTAACGGCACTGTTATGGAGGAAAATTTTAGGAATTTTGTTCAGGAGCAGCAAAACTTAGAATAAGAAGTTACGTTGTATTATCAGGATTATTCTTTTCAAAAGTGAGAAAACTCAAAATTGACAAGGAGCTACGGGAATTTGAAGCTTGTCACTGAAGTTGAAAGGTTACATTTCAACGAAAAGAGATCAACTGTTGCTTCGAAAGCTATGGAAACATATAGCTCGCTATTAATCTGCAACCGAATGAAATGATAACTTACAAAAATTTATTATCTTTTCAAGGTTACTGCACTTCTAAGCTTCGGAACTTAAGCCTCCATAGTTTGAAGCTCCCAGTTTTATGTACGTTGAGCTCCAAGACCTAAAGTAGCTTGTTGAACTAGCAGAATCCGACAATTCAAGCTTCAAGTGTATTTTTGCCAGATTAATTCGCTCTCTTAGGTCCTCTTCTAGGTTCTTTAGTTTCCAGCACATATCTCGGAATGCCGGTCCCTTTCCCTAACTCCAGCTCGCCACATGGCTTCTCTACTTTGCCTTGTCAAACTGCGTTCTGCCAATTCAGCAAATTTCTTGTTTATTTCTTAGATAAACGTCTTTAAAGACGCTTTTTTAGCATTACAAAACTGATATGGAATGGCCGCTAAGGGTTGTTTTCGACCCCGAAACGCCATTCAAAAGGGCGAAGAAAAATCCCATTAAATGCCCGCGACATGCACTTGCCACGGAACGGATTTTGGAAGGAATGGAAGAGTGCAAAGTGATTGGTGGCGGTGTTTTTTATTCAGGAAAGGAAAACATTTGTTTTTTATGGGAAAGGAATAAAAAACAGGTTTCAAATACTAAAGTTTTGTTTTATTCCATTTTTATAGTACTAAACCGCTGTTAATGATCTGATTTTGAACACGGCATTCCCGGTGAAGCTCGAGTTATTTAACGGCTTCAGTTTCGTTAAATAACTTAAATTTAAGCCCAACTCCTCATATCTCCAAGAACTCCAACCATATCACATCTCGACCATATTTCACAATCCTCACATCTTAATTGGTTCATAAACAGGGGCTTGGTTTTCGGTTCCTTGTTAGGCAATCTCCGTGGGTTTCGTGGAAAAAGGGGTTGCTTATCACTGCGGGGATGCCCATTTCAGTTTACTCAGAGAAGGAGCGATCGGCCAAGTAGTGGCAGAGAACGCGCAAAGGTTGCAAGCGGCCGAGTTATCTTAGCTACCGGCAGAATACGAAGGGAAACCCCTAATGTTTCAATGAAAGAGAGGGGGTGGGGGCGGTAGCACGCAACTCGCTATGAAGGCGCAAAATGATGGAACTGAGACCAAGAAAATAAGGGAGAATCAACTGAAACAGGGAATTTGGAAACAGAATATGTTACAATTAGTAATTGGAGGTTAGTTTCCAGTTGTTCGGAGTAATGTGACCGTTTGGAGTTGGAATCGGGTTGAAGGCCGGCACTGGAAACTGAAGAAGTGATCTGGTTTTTCATGAAACATGGATGAGCTTAGCTTCAACCTGGATTAACGATTAGGTTCTCGCAATTAATGTTAAAGTTTTATTCTATCTAAGTCATTTAAGAAAGGGTGCATATTCTTCACTGTAAAGAAACGCTAGATAAAACGCCCGGCATCCAGGTTGGATCTGATGGATACATGAAGTAGTTTACTACCGAGAATCTGAAGGCAATATATTGAGTTTTACTATCCTCTTCTGGTTCCGATCTGTGATGTTTTAGCCGGCCGTATTGCATCATTCTTCGATATTTGTAAGCAGAAAACAAGAGATGATGACACAAATATGAGCATTAGTGGTGAATTCCCGCTACGGGACCCATAAGTTACAGTAAACCGAGCAAAATGCTGAAACGCTCGTACGAGTAGTTTTCCACTGGAAATTCAACTAATAAACAAAATGAATTAATGTAAAATTGAACATAATATACCTACAGCTTGTTAATGTTTCATAAATGCGACTGAGTAAACGCATAAAGAGCTTCTATCCTAAACTTCGCAACTTTCTCGGTTCAAAAGCAACTAATCTTACCAAGTTTTGGCTACATTTGACGATCTACAGTACTCTCCCTTCAGGACCCTGATTCAGGGTGTTCCCCTGATTGTCAGGGCCTTTTCTGCTTGACCTGTCCTGGGTGCAGATTGTTGGTTCTTTCGTCGCAGCCTAAGGATTGCCCGCCCGGCGGCTTGGCCCCGCCCCTCTGCGTTTGTATAAAAGACGCGCCCTGTTGAGAATAGAGCACGTGAACACTACCACAGTCCTTTAATAATAAACAATTCTACTGTATTAATTAATATTATTAATATTAACTAAAATGCAAACCCAGATGCCCACCTACTTGCAAGTTTCGCCATCAAACTCAAATACAAAGGTTCGTTCTTACTTTTGAAGAAGTTTTTATAAACTTACTTTAAAATTAGTAAAGTTATATATATTTACTTTGTGTATAAATGCATTACTATTTTGTTAATATACATTTCAATGCAACTATTTTCTGCAAAAAATTCGAAAAATATCTACAAAATCTAATTTTTCAATGTTATTTGCTAGAGTGGTAGTACATCAGTGATAAAATCTGGGTGTCTTTGCCTGCAAAAGTTGTTTTCGATTAAAAAGGTTAATGTAAAATTAAAATTAGTAATTAAAACTAAAATGAAAATATGTTTTTTTATTAATTATGTTGTATTTTAGATGCGACAAGATCTCACTCAAATCATTGCAGCCGCGGTGATAGAACGACTTCATTCGTGGTTAGTTTATATTCTTTTTGTATTCTTCTAATTCATTTTATTATTTAAATTAGTAACTTTACAAAACTATCTAAATATATTACATCATTTTTCGTAATATCGACGTGTTGATATGTTTTTCCCACGGAATAACACAATTTTGAATGTCGTTTTAAACACGTGGACTACAAAATCGATTTTCAGTATGAAAATCACCCAGAATTTTAAATATATATTATTATTAATATTTTTATTAATAAACATAATCTTCAGGTGTGTTCAACTTATGATCACAATCTACTGTGTAATGAGCTGCTTAGCTGATGAGGAGGAAACACAGAACGAGCGAAAAAACCAAACGAAATCCAGCTCTTCTAGAAATTCTAAGAAGAACTTGGCCGATATCGAAATGACGGTTAGTTTTATCAATAATATTAATAAATGTAACTTATTTAATGTTGTATAAGTAGTATAAAACATTTTATTATTGTTTTTAATATACCTATTTCAGCTTCTCCGTCATTTAACTTCACCCCAAATGTCCCGTCACCGACCGGTGGACCGATCTTCAAAGAAGAGAGCCTCAAGACCACCATCACCACAATTATTCGATATTCTAGAAGAAACTGAATAATTTACGAACGACACAGTCCTTTAATTCGGACTAAACAACCCCTCTCAGTCATCATTACGAGTATCTCATTTACGTGTTTGCGTACAAAATTGTGTTAGAGCTTTAATTTCACCTATTTGTAATAAATATTATTAATATTATATTTTGTCTTTACTATTATGAGGATCCATTTGAAATTCAAAACCGCCGTGGCCAGATTCCTCCCGTTCTAAGAATCAATATTGTAGGGAAGACCGTGCAATGTATAGAAATGTTCTTCAAACTATTCAAAGTAATTTGGTAAAGTGGGCGGAGCTTTAAAACCCGGGCCGGCCCATAAATGATGAATAGATTTTAACAATCATCAACCGGACCGAGCCCATTAAGGTTTCCACTCCCATGATTGGCCTTATCGTAAATGACTCAACTCCAGAGAGAACTTTACCCCCGCGAAGGGGGCAACTCCTCTCGTTGCTGCCCAACAAACTTTGGTTTCATATAAAACAAACAAATTTATCTTATTCTTTTGTGCTAAAAAGAAAAAGAAAAGTTATTTGGCGTTCGTATTGACCGAGATTGATTATCTATCTATATGTGCCGCAGGCGGTTGATAGGCTGCAGCGGTCACCAGAAAGGGGAAAGACCACACGGTGGATAACGAGAGCCAATTGTAAAAGAGTTAAGGTGAGAGCAGTTCGTAGTTAGAACTAACACTTTTTAGATTAAAACCCAAAAGTTTTGGGCAACTGTCAGGGCTGGGAAATGGCTAGCCCGTTTGTCAAAATTTTTGCCCTGGCTCGAATTGGGCCGGCGGGCGCTAGTTGAATTTGAAGTTGTCAGAGGGTACTGTTCAAAAAATTTTATTTTTAGAGACGATTTTGAACACTATTGATCCAGCAGTTTACCTAAATCAGTCAATTTTATCATAAAAATTGTCATGGGGCTGACCAGGATATGAAAAACTGACAATATGGGCTCCAACAAAAGTGACTCTCTTCGATTCATATAAAATAATTTGAATCTCTCTGAAATGACATTACAGTGCCCAAAGAAGCATCTCAATGAAGAACCCGTTCTTTCCCAGGCAATTTACTATCTTTTAAAGAAAATGTACTTCTATTATTGTGTCTTTTCTTCCGGACGAATCTTTTACTCCAGGACATGCTTACGTAGCAAAACTGCACTTTAACATTCGAGAAATCAGTAACATTTGTCGTTCTGAGAACTTACTACATTAATCTTACAACATAAACTGTTCTGGAAGTAAATACCTAGAAGAATATAGAAAGATGTACAATGTTAGCTTCAAAAAATCAACGGTTTGCCAACGAAGAGGGTGGGATTATATGACTGTGCTCGCATTTAGAAGTTGAAGTTCATTTTTATCTGGAAAGGTTTAACCAAATTATTTGAAAAAACTCTGTTGCATAGATCGAGCTATGACCTTTCTAATGATATATAATTTAACATGAATTTCTAAATAAAATGATCCAGAATTGGGCATCAAGATTTCACCATTTGAATTAGCTCTGCCCGTTCCATAATGGCGCGGGGGGCCGTGAAATTGAAAAGTTGGCAATTCAGAACCTTTTTCAACACCGCGCCTCGAGTAGGGACGACGCAATGAACTTCAGGTTGTAAGACAAACTATAGTTTTGGCCAAGTCCCAGGCCAAGCTCAGGAAGCTCAGCTTCATCAAATTTAACGTTTCAATACAGAAAATTACAAATTGTGTTTATTTCCTTTATTCACAAGTCATAGTTTAGTTTGCTACATTCCCAATGTGTTTTTGGCATTATCTGTTCTTTCTTTGCAGTTTGGAAACTGAGAAATATCAGGCAAAATGGCTAGGTCCTAGAGAGAAAAGAAACAAACAAGCAAGAGAGTACTAGATTACGGTAGGTAAAAAGAGAACGCAGACATATTATTGTTGTTAGGCAACTTTTGAAAGGAAAACGATTGTTGGTTATAGGAAATGTGGTTGAAAAATGGATATTATTAACTATGTTGGAGTTGAACTTAAAAATAATCTTATAAATCTGACAGGGCTTCCGGACGAACTATTTTGAATATATCTTTGGTCTTAATGAGAGAACTGTAGAAATGTGCGCTATGCTTATTGTTAGCTCCAACCCGGCCGTTTCCGCCCGGCCAACTATTTTCAGGGCCCGGCCCTGCCTGCTGGATGATCTGGTTATGCTAGACTCTTCTATTACAATAGAGGACCATTCGCTTTCAATTGTGGGCTAATCTTATACGAGATTATACTTATACGGGCAATCCTAGTCCGGATATGAAAAACGCTGTAGTGAAGAAGGAGGTTAGGGAGGGAATGTTCATGAAAATGTCTCCAGCAACTCCAGATAAGCTAAAGGATTTTGTGGAGACAAGCATCTTTGTTTTTAAAGACAATAAAACAACCAACCATGAGCGATATTTGTTAGAATGAATATGGCTAAAATATAATATTTATAGTAGATTACAAAGTTGTTGCATGCCAAGTTTCTAACGAAGGATACCCTCGCTGCTCCCTTACTAAGTTGCTACTATTTGTGTTCTGTGCTTAGATGAATCTGGAATAGAAAGTTCCAGATAATTAAATTCCCGAATTTAATGAGCCTGTGATAAAAGCCCAAATGTTTTGATCACAGGTCGGCCCACTCCAACCTCTGTTTCCCAGCAATCCGGCTCCATATGAGCTTCCAAAAACTTTTTGAAGCCACGTTCTCTATAAAACTGCAGGTTCTTACCATCAAGATACAATCTATTTTAGTGATCAACATCTAATTTTAGTATTCTACAAAAACTGTTGTTTGTTTTTATTCTATAGATAGATGGTAATCTTTAGAAAAACGTGATTTTCCCATAATTTGCTAATTTCTTTGGAATTTGCATGTGCTGAAACTAGTTTGAAACCCCATAAAAATAGATTTAAAAGTTGTTAAAATTATTTTTGCAACGTCATTTTAGGGTGTTGATCACTACCATGCGGTCTTCTAAAACACGTGAAAGGCCTCCCAAGACGGAAAACATAGATCGCAAAAAGGAAAACACTTTAAAGGACTTTAAAGGACAAATTAAAGGACTGATAGAGATGTTAGACTTCTAGTCGGGACCCAAACAGTCTGCAGAATAAGCAGCAATGTGGTTTATAAATAGACTTCTAGTCTATTTAAGCGGTATAAATGAAAATAGAAAGAAGTTTCTGGACGGTTTTATCGTTTTTAAATAAAGTTATATTCAAAAATGTATATTTTCTGATGTATATTTCAAGAACTGTGTGAATCCTCCACTTAAATATATATATAAAACATTCCAGCTAGTCTAATTTCGAAATTGGCTACACCATTTATTTCTCCAAATCGCATGGTTCCTCGACGATTCAAAGTTTCTGAAGCTAACGATTGAGTAGAAGCTCTCTTTTGACGCCCTTAGATGTATGAATTACTCTCAAGGTTGGCCTAGAACTACTAGAACTGGTAAGCACACGGGGAATCCGAGTGTAAAATTAAAACAAAAGTGACAAATAGTCCTTGTGGATGTTCACTATCCCTTATTTCTGCCCTACAAACATTAATCTCACACCCAGAATCCGATCGTCGTCCGATTTTGCAGTTCCAAATACCGACTTATGGATTACCGGAATATCGTCTATTTTCGAATTCATGATATTGGGTTGTTATTTTACATTGTAGGACATTTGTTACATTTATATACATTTATTTATCTTTGATTCCACTATGTCAATTCACTAAACATCCGTATTCCCCATGTTCCCATCATAGATCATTTGTCTTCTATTCCAACAAGAGCAACAACTAAAAACGTAATGATTTGCTGTGTTCTCTAGTTGGTAATTACTTCTATATTTACTAAAAATAGACATAAAATCTGTTAAATTTAGGGTAAAAGTTTAATTTAGAGACTATTTAGAGGTAAATACATTGATAAATCGGTAAAGGTTCGGGAATATTCGATAAGTTGATAAGGAAACTGGAGTAAAACAGAAAACAAATTATGTTTCTATAAAGAAATGTGGGGAGTTTCTAGTTAGAATTAGAAATAGAATACAGTTAATTATAAAAGATGGGTCGGAAGAGAGGTATGCTATTTGGGGTGTTATAAAATGGGGCATGGGACTGTTTAATGGAGAGGTCTTCCATTATTTTTTATATATTATCGTAGCTTCTATGATATTGCTATTTCAGTCTCGACTATAAAACGAAATATATTCTGTATCATTATCCAGGTTTCCCCAATATTCTGTTGAGTAGCGGTGTTATATAAATGGAAAATTAGGGGATTGGTATTCTTTTCTTCAGAAGTACTTATGTATATCTTAATCTAACACAGTTCCTCTCCAGAATACTGCGCTGGAAACCTAGCTCTTGGTACATACTATATTTATTTTAAAATAAATGCTATATAAATTTGAGAAGTTTGATTCTCATAATTCAAAAACGTCTTCTGGTGTGGTTATTCTGAAGAGAGTGTTACGTAATCCGCCTTGGGCGAATCGTAAGCGCATTTCTTTTTGGTAAGAAATATTCCGGGTTTAAATCATACGAACAACTTTTGTTTTGTTTTATTCTTTCAAAGTTTGTTTTCAATTAATACGTATTTGACTGAACAGTGGATGTCGGGGGAATTCCTTTGGTGTAATATCATTTGCTTTAATGAATGCATTTTGATAAATATTGCAGAACTAACTTTACAAAAGTTTACAATAAAAGTTATTCCTACGATAAACTTTGAAGTGTTTTACTAAAATTTTATAGAGATCACTTCCTTCAACGCGAGAACGAAGGTTTTATGGGGAACAACAAAATCTGTTGGCTCGGACCCAAATTTTACGGGATTTTACAGGACATAAATGGAAACAAAACCGCCCAATTTAAGAAACTGTGTATAGTCTATCTCAAGACCAAGGTTGGTTTCCAGCGCTCTATCACAAGCGGAGCGCAGTGTTATAAAAAATGAAAGTAAAATCTGTCGGCGTGGTGCATTTTCTCCAAAAGTACATTCATTTTATATAAAACAGCGCCTCTCTCGTGGTACCGCGCTGAAAACCTAGGTCTTGAGATGGAATATAGTTTTAAGAGTATTTTGTTAATTTTCCCCTATCACTGGGATCAAACTAATAGTTGATTTCTTCGGTACACGGTTTGCGCCATTCATTCCCGAATTTTATGAGCAAAGACGGCTTCTTACTAACATTTAGTCTTCGGCTTCACGAATCTTAAGATGGAAAAGTCTCATTTCTGGTTTTACAAGAACACTTTTAAGTTATATCTTTTTGTATTGAACAAACATAGACATTTTATCCAATTAATAATTTTGTTTGTTTCGCAGAATTTGTTATCTTTTAGTTATTAATCTAATTCACGTCTCTTTGGTTAAATTAAGAAGTTCCAGCAAATATGCTTAGCTAACAAATTGTTTATCTTTGATAAGAATGCCGTTCCTGGAACAAAACTATACACGAACTCAGATATTCAGAGCAAAGGAATTTATAGTCTAAAGTATTTTATCACTGAAACAATGAAGTTTTATAGGCAGTTGGGAAAAAACTTCGTGGGTTTTTAAACGATTGCTTTTGATGCGGGAAAGTTGCATGTTGGCCAGGCTGTCCTTTAAAACTAAAAAGCGGGCGTAGTAGCTCAGTTGGTAGCGCGCCGGTCTATGAATCCGTGAGGAGGAAAGGTTGTGGCTTCGATCCCTCACCCCGTTCCAAGCTGGATTGAGCAATCGTGGGATGTATGCTCCAATTATGGAAAGAATAACAAGAAAACCCGTCATTTGATATACTTTAATATACGGAATAAATAGTTTAAAATTTAAAAAAAGCTTTCTCCTTTAGAGTAAAACGGGTTTCAGTTGCTTGATTCTTATGATCATGATATGATCCCTGTAGTTTACCTAACTTCTTATGATCATCTAATTAATCCTAAGCTATTTGATGTATTACTATGATGCCTCAAGGAAAGAGCGAGAATGGAATTGTCCCACAAGGAAAGACAGTTTTTGGTACTTCTGAAAGACCGTCCGGTAATTCTCAACTATACTTTAAGTTTGCAAGAGTACTTTCTGGGTAAGATAATTTCAGCTTTAAGCCGAGAACTTAACAAATATTACCGGTAAGGGGTAGATGACCCATAATCTGGAGCAATTTTAGTGTTATGGAAAGCAAGGAAAGATTTTTCACAATGAATTCCCAGAGATTTTATTAACTTTATAATATTACTAATCTTTGCCTTTCTTACTCTTATCATTTGTAATTCTGTTTTGTTTCGATTTTGCAAATCTTTTCGTAGGTCAAACTAACTGGTTTTAACTAAGAGAATGCACGTGGCCATGGCGGAAAGGCCTGCCGCCGCATAATAATTTAAGTTTTTATAAAGTTTTTAACAGAAAGAGGTCATTAAAAAGAAGATATTTATTAATATGATACAAATAAACGACAAAGTTAAGTAAATAGACTTTTATATGGGATTGAACTTGAGAACTTAGGTTGTGCAGCTTGGCGAAATTAATTTAGCTCCCGGACCTCCCATTACTCTAATTATTAATAGGATCAAAAACATATAGTCGGCGACCAAACGATATGCAAGTTAAAGGTCTCAGTGCTAAATTTAAAACGCACAAAATAGTTATATTTACTGATATTTATTAATTATTTTAGAAAAAATAAGTTAGATGTGGTGTGTACATTGCACCAATGACTAGTCCGCGTTTTCGCGCGCCATTACTAGGCTGCGCTCCAATAAAACTTGCAGTTCGTACCGTATACCTTTGCATAGGACTTGGCCGCCGACTATGGAGCCCCTCTGAAGAATTAGATTCTATACAGGTAGATTCATTTATCCCGAAAGATTTAAATTTCAAAATAGTTACTTCCGATGCAAGACGTAATAATAAAAGAATTTCGTTGAAAATGGCTTTGAATGTTTTCGAAAAACGGCAATATACGCAAACTTAGGCTGAAATACGGAAGTATATAACACTTTATTATTGTTCTTAAATAAGACTCCAATTATTTATACTATTTACAGTGGTTGTAAATAATAATAAGTTTCACTTGCTGGTGGTTCAAATGGCCAATATTCCGTATATTCGGGCATCGGTGGAAGATGTGCATCCGAATTAGATAAGAAGCTATGAGAAGATGGAAATGGATCTTGTGGAACTACAGTAACTTGATGTGCAGGTTCGGCAGGGTACTGTGGGATTACTCTAGGAAATTGAGGCAAAGCATGTATGATATGCATGGGAGTAGTCACAGGTGGTTTCGTCTGTTTCTTGACTGATTTCCTTCGTTTATCCGTTTTGGCTATTGGAATTGGATGATAAATAGTGGAGTGCTCACCTGCTGAAAATACAAAGGGAGATAAGTAGAATTCATAGGAATATAGTCTGTTTTCATACCTACGGTCCGCGCGATGTTGTAGAGATGGGCAGCGGGCCCGTAAATTAATTAATTGATCGCTGAGGACTGATCAGGCAATAAGGAACATATTAATTGTATAATGACAACCCTCGATTCTATCATCAACTTAAATGTAAAGCGACTGTTAGCCTTAAAAACGCGCAGCTGCCCTCAGCTATCAATTAATTAATTTATGCGCCCGCTGCCCTTCTCTGCAACGGCGCACTACCGTAGGTTTAAGGACATACTATATACATTGTTACTTAAGAGTAAAGAGGCCATGCCGTCTGCGTATTTTCATAAGAATGTTGCAATTTTAGCAACCTTTGAAGGGAATTTTATTTTGGAAAATGGTCCTTAAATTTTTGAACACCACTTCCTTACTTTTTAATTTAACCTCTCTTTTAGTTAAAGGCGAAGCTCCAGTTATGTATGTATTTGAAAGTTAGTAATAAAAGTCGTGAGCTGCGCCAGATTCATCTGATTGATTTCTTTTCATGGTAGAAGCAACTAATTATAAGTAACTGAATTACTCTCTTCTTTGATATACATAGTTCCAAGGAAGTAGGCGTGGCTCGCATATTTGTGCTGCCATACGAATTAGAGGTTTTCAAGGCTGCTCCGAAGCAATTTCACCAATCCTAACTTTTCTTAAATTCTACCTGCTTTTTCGAGTTTAACGTAATCAGATGTGATTGGCAGCAAAGAAAGAAACCTAGCTGAAGCTTCGGTAGGAGTGGTTCTGGAAGAATATAAATAATATGATTTATAGCTTTAGGCAGAATATTTTCTTAGAATCCGCTTTGTTATTCCCCAAAGTCGACCATAAAAGCTAAGGAATTTAAATCATTACTTCCCTCCCAAAGTATAGATTTAGCAATGAACGTTCTTAAATAACATTAAACTAACCCTATAACTTCTACAATACAAGTAATAATGTATGGCTGACTTTCCTTGTTAATCTTTGTTAGTATTAGGTTAACATGAAGGTATTGATGAGGTCGAGATAGGAGACGCAGTACCGGGACGGATGTTACAGAAATGTCTGTGTTAAGCACTAAAGCATAAGTTAAGAAGATTTATAATAATAGTTTTATATTAAAACAGAAAGAAGTTTTTTTTATCTTTCAATTAAATGTAAAGGAATTTTGTACAGTCATAGGAAATTACAATCCGGATAACTACAGTTATTTTTAGTGAATAGGTACTACTTATATTTCTTGAACTTAGACAGGGTGCTCAGTACGAAGTATCCAGCCTGCCGTAAAGTTTTTCACTGACACTTTCCAAATTTCATTCTATAGTTCGTTTCAAAACCTAGACTGCACGCGCTGTGAGTAGTTATCCCGCAGTGGTGAAAAATTTTGCCTTCAAAAGTTCCCTCGCCCGAAGAGAGGGAAGGTATTTTCCAGCGAATTTGAAGTCAAAAATTTACACCACTGGGGGATAACTCCTCACATCGCGTGGTGTCTAGGTTTTGAAACAGACTATGTATAAGTACTTTAGAAACATAATGTCGTACTATATGATATAGTACGGTATTTTAGGAACCAGTGTATCTACTAATTCATCTTTCACTATATCCCAAGAAAGTCAATCCGAACCATAAGTTGTTTGACTTGTTAAAAAGTTCAAGACTGCTGAATTTATGGTTTTTGACCAACAATCTTTTGCAGAAGCTAGTTTCTCAGTGTAAACAATATCTCTAAAGACATATATCCTTTACAAGATAAAGATTTATTCCTTCTCATACAATAGAATAACATCTTTTAATCTGTGATCATTAATAAAAACCAACAGCCTTTCTTCTTTACGTTCGTTTATCAATTTTCTTAGTAAACAATAACAGTTTTTAGGTTTTCATTGAAATTGTCTCTGACCTAACCCCGCCCCCTTTTTAAACTAACAAACAGGCGCCAAAACAGGTTTTTTAAATTAAGAACTTATTTTGAAGAAGAAGTATAGTAGAATTCAAAATTAGTACCGAGATAAAATAATTGTTGCTCGGGGAAAAAATTATCGTCTGAGATTTTCAAAATGAAGGTAAATCTGCAAACTGCAAAAAGCCAGCAAGAGCGGTGTTAAAAATGGGGAATCACGCAGATTACACAGCGGTATTACTGTAGAATCCTACACTAACTTACTTTTTCTATGAGCATCGGCCAAAAGCTGCGTATCATCGGGATGAATGAAACTGTAAATTGACTGATCCAATAACTCCGAAGGGTAACATCCAAGGAAGTCGATGGCGCTGAAAGAATCAAATATAGTCTATATCAATAGCTATGTTTCCAGCGCAGTACCCTGGGGTGTTATGTAAAATTAAATATACTTTTGAAGAAAAGGCTCCAGGACCACCGAGCTTACATTCTTTTTTATTAAACACCGCTGCTCTCCAGGAAATTAAACTCTTGAAAAACACCATATTATATAGGTTTTAAGTACTGTTTCGACCGCACGCCTTTAGGTATAAATCATATTTAATAAGAAAAACAATGATATATGAGAGAGTTATAAACATTAAAAGGTTTCAAGTTCGTATTAAACCAGCCAAAGTTGTCAAGTGTCCGTTTTAAGCTAACAAATGCATTTAGAGAAAAATACTCATGTGCAGAAGATATACATTATAAACCATAACAACGGTACTGCCATATGAAGTAAATTATCTACTATAGTCAATGAACAAATCTCATGTAGTTTAAAGGTCTATTTATTACAATGCGAGCGCACAATTATATCGGTAGCTTGTACATTTTTATTTCGATTTACGCGCACCTTCTAAATTTTACAGTACCCCTCTGCAAACGATTCATCCATCGACTACATACATACCTATATATGTATATATGTATACATACCTATAATCCACAAAAACCACTTTGAAATGATATGTTAGACGTAGTACAAATTGATATTTGTTGAGATAAAACTAAAATAAACCAATACTACTGTTTAATATTATTGTTTGTTTTATTCATGCTATAAATATCTTGGCGGACTCGGCTTTATAAAAAGTTGTGCACGGGCCGTCCCACCAGGGTTGGGAAATTAACGTGCCGGATCGGGTCATCCGATTCACATCTCTGATTGGTGATTTGCTTAAAGCGGTTGTTTTAGCCAAGTGGTTAGAGCATCCCTCTTTGAATCCGTGAGGATATGAGGCTGTAGATTTGACTCCCCGTTGCTGCGGAAGGCTTGGGAAACCAATAGCTTATTCATCCCATGTGTCGTGCACCCGAAGACTGATTGTTAGAAAGGAGCCCACTGCTCAGAAGATTCCGGAATGAATGGCCGAACCCCTGCGCCGAAGAAATCTACAGTTATTCTGTGATATGTTCGATTACAGGAAATAAATAACTTTTAACTGTTATCTATGATTTCACTAGCTTACCGCTGGGAAATACTCGGTATTATCTATTATGGTGGCCTTAGCATACACAGTCTTGCAGTAGCGAAAACCCTCCACGCAGTTGCAGAAAATAAAGTTAAAAGAAACAAGAACATCCTATAAAAGAATGTAATTAACGGAAACTATTTAAATGAGTGTTATAGTTTGATCGAAGAGTTATAATAGAGTGCTATTCGCGTATTTACAGATTTTTATCACGGCGCTTAATTTTTACCATTGCAAGGATTAACAATTCTTCCAATAAACCATTTCAATTGGATTGGTGTTACTTGGCAAAGAATAGCGAGAGACGAGCCCAGAATGTTCAGAAACATAATTACCCAGCGCAAATGAAATACACGAAAAAAAGTGATATGCGTTTCTGGCAATAAATATTATATTATTATATCACTGCGCCTGCTGACAAAATGCACGCGCGTACATCGCAAGCACAATTTTGTGCGGGTTGAAGGCGCCACGAGCTGGCACGATGTTCGCAAAACAGATTCGGACCAACCCTTTTTTTATACTCCAATATTGCTTATGAGTCTGACTGTATATTTAAAATTGGAGGGCTTCAGAAAATGTTCAAATCTTGTTTGATTTGAGTAATAGACTATTTGTGCTTGCCGTTGCAAAGAAAGAACTTTTCAAAATGCAAAAAGGAGTAACTCGTCTTCTTACCTTATATCCATTGTTAGTGAATCCTTTTCTATATCTGCTCGAATTTCTATATTTGAACCGAATTGTCTCTTCCACTATTTGTTCGGACCTAAAGGGCTTTCTATATTCAGCAGGGAACCGAGTTATCCATCAAAACCTCTTTCATTAAGCTTCGACGCTAGTATTCGAGTTATATTGTCGATTCTCTTATGATTCCCGCAAACCGACGTCTAGCTACCCCCAAATATGGAAAGAATAACAACAACACCCGTCATGCAAAAGTGGTTATCCGGCCGGCCCGGCCTGGTTTTCAAAATTTCAGGCCGTGCCCGGCCGCTCTGCCGTCAAGTGATATACATTGATATACGGAATAAATAGTTGTTTATATTGCAGATTTCTTGCCAATTACAAGTATAAAACTTACAAATTCATCTGATCCACTGGTCCCTTTGTCATCCAGTGTTCTATCTTCTTATAGTCTTCCGGATGAACAAAATCATAAATGGGAAGACCAATTATTTGGAACTAAAAAAGTGGATTTAAATATTAGATATACACTTATCGTCGTGGTGATTGCCAATTACAGTAACCTTTTCTTTGCGAGACAATTACAGTAACCCAACTAACCTGCGAAAGCCCTAGATGAAGACAAATTGATTCCGTTACATACAAAAAACGCATCTGAGAGTCGAGCACAAAGCAGAAAAAGTCCAAAATCTAAAGGAAATCTTGTGTATTTTAATGTAAAATCTGCCATGAGAGTGCTAATACAGTAGCTGTGGTGTTATAGTCTATGCCAAGAACTATGTTTACAGCGTAGTATTCTGCAGAGAGGCGGTGTTAAATACAATTAAATTTACTTTTAAAGAAGAGGCCCTCGATTTTCGATTTAACTCAAACATTACACCGCAGTTGTGTTGGATAATCGTCTGTAAAGATATATATTGCTACAAACTAAAGTACCATATTCTATTATACAGTGCTCACAGCCGACGGTTTTGCAGTGAACCAAATAAAATTTCGGATTCTCTAGCATGTGCTTCATATGTTTAACCATTACGGTTTCTGTTAATAGATTTGTCTTAAAAGCAAAGTAAAAGCTTATTGTAGTGTTTGAAATTAAAGATGAGCGTATAGGTTTGCGAAAGCTCGGCTAGGTACTGGCTCCATTCGAAACAACAGTAAACTATGGTATTTACATGTAATATTTGTGATTTTGTCTGCCATTCATCTTGAGTTTCCGGAATTCCTTCGAAAAACCGTTTAACACGCAGGAAAGACACGGCCATACGAAGGTTCGATTCACGATCCTGGAATAGATTGAAATAATATAAATAAAGTACAGTCTTCTGCAAGAGCTAAGTGTCAATGAAGTTGATTCGTAGATTCGAGGTATAGTGGTAAGTAGCCAAAATTGTATAGTCGACTAATGAATCGTTTGCAGGGATGTACTGTAGAATCTAGAAGAAGTACGGAAATCCTAAGAAAATGTACAAGCAACCGATATAATTCGTTGGTCGCCTAAAACACCCCACCGCCGCTATAGTCTTTTACAAACAAAAGACCGCAGAGCGCGGTGGTATACTTAGGCTCCCGCAATTGCGTAATTGCCTTTTTCGGGATATGATACTAAATAAAACTAGTACAATAATATTTTTTTGACATCAAATAAAAATTGCGCATCCGACCATATAATGGTTTTCCAATTTTGTCACAGAACGAGCGATTTTACAAACCCTACACAACGCCGCGCACTGCAGTCTTTGTTTTGTTATGGACTATAACAGGAATATAGACTATATTCCTGTATATTATATTGTCTTCTGCAAGAGACTATATAATATACAAGACGTGTTAAGGAAGTTGATTCGTAGATTCGAGATGTAGTGCTAAGTAGCTACACTAGTAACACTCCACCACCGCTACGTTATATCGAAATGTATCGGCAGATATATTAAATAAGAGATTATTTCCTTTTGAACATTATCTATCTTACCATGGAAATAAGTCTATTACTAATTGGCATTGCATCTCTAAGTTTGTCTATTTCTTCTTTCATATATTTATTAAGAACATGAGAATCAAATGTGAGAGCGCATTGTGGTTGTTCCACTTCCAGCTGGTAGCGAGCAAGCTTTGTCTTATTATTAGAAGCTGAAAAAGTTATGTCATGTTTAAGAATACCTTAGAATGGTTAACTTTTAAGGGTCAAACTAGACCAATTGTGTGGAGCGAGTAGGCCCACCCACCTAATGACAGGGCTGCCCTTTTTAAAGGCCGGTCGGGACGGCCGAGATTTTGAAGGGGCGGGCTGGCCCGGTTGGACCAGGTGACGTCACTTTTGGAGGCAGAGAGACTAATTTGGAGCCAAAATTAGGTTGTTATAATAAATTTATGAGCTAGCTCTATGGTGTTAATATCTGCCCGAACCCCAGTTTTCTAAATGACCGACCGGCCCAGCTCCCGGTATACTGGTTCTTCATTTATTTTCTGACGCACTATGACCGCTCGGTAAATACTTGGTTTTCGAAAGTTATTCTCTTTTAAACTTACTTTTAGTATAAGATTGCGAACACATCGTGCCACTTTCCTTTCGATTCTTAATATCTAAATTCTATGTGAATATAAAATATTCTTTTTTGTTGGAAGTAATAAAAATGCTATAATTTATTCGCCCTGCATCCCCCTTGGCTGTATATTTTAACGACTACCGTGTCATGCAGAAAGCTTTGATGTTATACTAACTATATAAAATACAGATACAGATATAATAAGTATATATAAAGTTTATCAAATCGTTATTATACAACAAAAGAGTTTGCCATCGATGAGCTTGCGTATCGTGGATCCAGGATCTTCGGATTCACGTAGAGTTCTCTGAAAGTGCACTATTGAAGAAGAGTAATAAAGGATTTTGTTTAAGTTTATTTCTGAAAAATTTCAAAAAATGCACCACGCTTATTTCAATTCTAAAGTCAATTTTCTGAAATTTTCCTTTTCTCACTATATTTGGGTAGCACCCACATTTTTATCCTGCACGATGATATCGTGATAAAAAGTATTCAATTAGTTTATTTTACTTCTAAGAACACAATAGTAAAAGTGTTTTTAAATGATAGAAAAATAATAATTTTGAACATAATTACGCTTCTTTAAACAAAAGTAGGCGCCGTCGCATCCAAGTTGTTATAACAACTTATAGTAACTCGAGCAAAACTACAGTAACACTAGCTAAAATGAGCCAAAATGAATGGGAGCTTTAGATATATACTTCCTTAGCACATTTTGATAAACGGAAAATTCTCTTTCTTTTGGGACGCTATATAAAAAACCGTGTTACAATCCCTTGAAAATTCATCGTTGCAAACCGAGCCATGTTCTTGACTTTTCTAGATGGAGCCGGGTACTTTAAACTAAAAAAATAAAATAAATTATTCATTGCTTACTTATAATCGCCTACTATAAGTGTACTGTATGGACTACTAGGATTGACAACAGCATAGGCTTCGCGTATAGATCGATAACACACAAACAGTGTTATTGTACAGTTTAGAACTAAAAGAATAAATATTTAGCTTATAATAACAAAAATATAGCATTATTGAATTTAATCTAATTGACTTAGTTTTATAGACCCTAGTTCTTATGCTATACCATTGTTATTGTAATTCCACGAAGATTTGTGGCTTTGGGTTGAGTTTCTCAGAAGATTCCGGAATGAATGACCGAACTCCTGTTTCAAATAAATCTACTATTATTGTGTGATATGTGCGACTACAGGAAATAAAAACAAAAGTTCTATTTATTATTCTGAACTTACTTTCCGACAAACTAATAACTATTAAAAGAAAATGAACTGTAGCGATTGAATGGTCGACGCACGCTTCCTAAACAAAAAGAGGTCTTAAAAATATGCATTAAATGAAATAATTCATTATATTAATTAAGATGTTTAAGAATAAACTTACTTTGTAGCAAATATCATTAATTATAGTTCCACTTTCTATAAAAATAGCCGTAGAAACAATAAGAGAAAAGGCAGCCACAGCTAGTAGTAGGAACTGGCTACAACGGTCCAAACGTCTGCAAATAAAATAGTTTGCAAATGTTGAGAAAGAATGAAAAACCCATTTTGTAGGTTCCACTAGCCGGGCCGGCCCGTTTCTCAAAATTTCGGATCCGGCCGGCCCGCGAAATTCCCAACCCTGTTGGGCCTTTAAAAGTATTCAGAAATCTAGTACTTAGAATTTATATTTTAGAATAAGTTTAGGGACAAATTTGTTGGCGAGGGTTTCCACGTTTGAATTTTATCAAAAACTAAATATTCACATTGTTTTCAACTAACCTGGCTGCAATAAAACATAAAATAGAACAAAGAAGAAAAGAAAGACCGGCAGTTGTAGCAAAAACAGTTGCAGAAACAAAACTAACAGTAATGTCCAGTAACTGAAAAAATAGTGAAAACTTCTATTTTTTATAGAAAAATGTTGTTGATTCTGTTTGGATTGGCCAAGTGGATAGAAGCTTTGCCTCATAATCTCGAGGTCGATTGTTCGACTCCGCCCCGAAGAAAGAATTCTTGCAAATTTCTAATCCGCCGCCTCCGCTCCCCATGTGCTGTGCATGGAGTCCTGGCTCCCTATGGTCCCTTCGTCTCACTTCATCCACCAAATATCTGTGATAAAGTGTTTTGTAAAATATGAATAAACAATAAATTCCATTTTAGATTACTTTTATGGAAAATGTCAAAAAAGATAAATATAACAAAACTTCAAAAATACTTGTTATTCGGCGAAATAGAAAGAATGTGACACCTATTTATGGTCTATCTAACTAGTCCGCTGAACTTAAGGCCACCGATGAATTCAATGGTAGAAAGCTCGCCTTCGACTATAGCAAAAGTGTCTAGGCTCTCTCTGCTACTGAACGCTCCTGAA
>JAQGAV010000190.1:0-42488 GCA_034691345.1 Phasmarhabditis papillosa
CAAGGCTTTTTCTTCAAGATCCTTGTTTTTTAGGAATTAATAAACAAATTTTGGGTAATTTTGAAAATTTTCTTTTTGGATTAGCCATTTCTCAGCACAAGGAACTTATGAAAAAAAAAAAAACAATGGTTCGGGCTGCATTCTAACCCGCTACCTCTCGCTCCATATTAAAGGTTCATAATTTACCTTATTGACGACGGCTGACTGCACGGCATAACCCGGCACGGGCCGAAATTACATGCCGGGTCGGCCCGACCTGGAATTTCGAAAACTAGGCGGGCCGGCCGGATAACCCCCTCTGGGCAGCATACTTATTTATTTTGCAATAAGCTTACTATTCGTTATATTATTCGGATTTTTAACAGTATGTGATATTTGATAAAGATTCATTTTTCAAAAGGCATACAATATTAACAATCACACATAATGAAAGATCACAGTTTTTGAATATAACCCCTACTTTTACCTAATCATTGTGAATTTCTTAGAGCGCAAGCTAACTTCGAACTCAGTCAGCTTGCCGTCCAGCCATGCCGACTCTAAGCAATTCAACTAGACATTATTACCATTTGAATAGATAATTAAATAAACTGTACATGTTAGGGCCTATAAGCGAATAATCGATATAAGCATACGCAACATATCGGGAGTAATTTCGAACACGGCGCTTTATAGACCCCCAACTACATACCACACACACACACACAGATAAAGCCTTTTTGAAAACAGCTTAGAACTTTGCTCAAATACGCAAGATATAACCGTAGTTCTGTTTGTTGTTATATTTACAAAACAAGATAATGCGCCGGCAAGCAGGTCCACCATGGCGTCGCCTCAAATTTTTGACACCGCGTTGCTGGCGGACCCTGCCGCTCGGACTTGGACGTAAAATGCATTGCGAGGGGTTTACATAGAACAAGTAAATATGATATGGTATTTAAGATGAAAAGAGGTGTAAATTATACGGCAACTCAGGCATATTCAGGGTTAAAGGACTCTCGAAAGTTAAAGTCCTGGCAAGAGAACCTGCGCATCTAACCATGGGGATACGGTAACCCCGGGAGCATTCCATGAGGTGATTTTAGGCTATTCAGCTCAGGTAATCTCAAGGGTTGATGGAGTGGATTTGTTGGATCATGCATAGAGTTCATGGAGTTAGACATGGGCATCTGGCATTGTAGACTTCCACCCATCTGGTGGGAAAGGTGGTGCTGACCGGGATTCATTAGTTGCTGGCCGCCATGATTGGCCGGATGTCCCTGGGGACCCATTCCGTAATGGCCGGGTAGCTGCATTTGGTTCATACCCAGCGAGGAGCACTCTGTCTGAAAAAGAGAGCTTGTTGGTGTTTACAGGCTTACGGTAGTTTTATTGGTAAGATACACTTTCGATTTTAGTACTGCCAGGAAAGACGAGTCCAGGGCGGGAGCTTCACCAGCCGGCCCAGGCCGAAATACAATTTAACTTTGGGCCGGCTCGCTCAGAGGTGGTTATCCGGCCGGCCCCGCCCGGTCCGGCTCGGCCTGGGTTTCAAAATTTCAGGCCGGGCCGGATAACCACCTCTGGGCTCGCTGACACCTTTTGCCGCCCACCTACTTTGATATGTTGCTGATGTATATTGATATTCTGCTGCATTTGCATAGGCCCGGGTGTCTGACTTGACATGCCGGGTGTAGGTGCCTTATGTGTCTGAGACTGCATTGCGTCATCTTTCTGCATCATTAGCGAGCTTCCTAGCAGTTCATCTTGCTCCATTTTCATTAGTTTATCATCTGTTTTACAGTTGGTTGAAGATTTCCAATGGGTTCGAAGACCAGACGGACTGAAAATTAGTTTAATGAGGTTTTGAATTTCGGTTTTGGCGCCAGTTTTGGCTAGCTTGTTTGTCTCACGGGGATTCACAGAAAACGGCGGAACTATTGGAAACAAAACTCTTTTGAACTGGGAATTTTGTAATTACCTTACTACTGTGCTACAAAAACCTTTGAGTAAATAACTCTCGTTTTCAAATATTGTACGCAATTGCGCTTATTTATCACCGCGTCTTAATTTTATCTCCCGCGGCGTTGGTACCTGATATACTTCTTTCCACAAGTTGTGCATACATATGGCCGGTCGTTTGCATGTAGCCGTTTGTGCAGTCTTAAATGCACATATTGCGTGAATTTGGCCTGGCATGTCTCGCAGGTATATGGCTTCTGTCCGTTGTGGAGTCTCAGATGAGTCTTGAGGTTGGAGGTGGAGGAAAATCGTTTCTCGCAGATATCACACTGATGGGGCCGTTCGCCTAAATGTTAAATATATCTTTTGTCGCTAGAAAGTTAGATCAAGTTATAGTCGACGGGTGAATCGCTTGCAAGAGGTGTACTGTAGAATTTAGAAGGAGCGCGGAAATCGAAAAAAAATTTACAAGCAACCGATATAATTGTGCACTCGCCTTATAAAAAATAGACCTTTAAACTACATGAGATTTGTCGGTCGACTATAAATATATTGTTCGTCGAGTGATCAAAAACATTTTGCAGTTTCTGGTCGAAAATGGATCTTTTGTGGGGGCCAAGGGGTCATCTTTTCAAAATAAAGTTTGTGACTTCTTATTGGTACACCACGAACGTGTAGGATGCTTCTGTTTAGCGTGGATAAGAGCCTAGGTCGCAATAGATGGTACTGCCCGGGAAAGAGCCGGTCCGGGCCGGCCCGTGATATTCCCAGCCCTTATGTTCTGTTTTACTCACCAGTATGTACTAGATTGTGCTTCTGTAAATGTGCCAACTGGGTAAACTCCTTGGCGCAAGTTTGGCATTTGAATGGCCTTTCTCCGGTGTGAGTCCTGTAATGTACTGTGTTTACAGCTGCTAAATACAGGACAGTCTTACCTAAGATGAACTTTTAGATTTGACAGTTGTCCGAAGGTTTTGTTACATTCACTACAGTTGTAGCGGGTTTTGCCGTTTTCCTGTTGTTGAACATACTGGAAAAGAAAACTTTAGTTCAGAATAAAGAAGTTACAAAAATAATTTCTTTAGTTTGCTAATTCTTATTAAGCCATGGTAAAATCTGGTGCAAGAACCGTTTAATGCAAGGGTAAAACTTTCTTGCTGAATTTGAGCCAGCACTAATCAGGGTCAACTGCCCATAAAATAGAGTTCCAAGTTCCACGATTAATATTAATATTTATAAAGAAGCTCGGTGGGGGGATTCGTACAACTACTAACTGGAAAGATGAGAACTGAAACGGGCCGCGCCTTGCCACTCAGAGCTGGTTATCCGGCCAGCCCGGCCTGACTTCCAAAATTTCATGCCGCCCCGGCCCGGCCGGGCCGGTAACCAGCTCTGCTTCCGCCTACTGTCATCTTCCTGACCCCAGCGGGCGCTTCTATAAAAGTATTGTTGTTTCAACCTAACCTTTGGAATATTATACGGTTCATTAATATTGTTGTTATTATTTGGAGCTGCGAAGCTATTGCTCGAATAGGAAGCTCCGCCCCCTCCTCCGAAATGAGAAGTCAGTCCACCGGCGAATGAAGAAGCAGGAGTAAAGAGCTGCTTTACTTCCTGAAAGGGAGAGATTGGAAAGGGTTGCCGAACAGTTCAGTGGTTTTAGGGCTGCCAAACAGTCCTAGTTTAAGTAAACTTATTATTCCAAAGTATAGGATTGTTTCAATATTTAGAAGTTACTCGAGCAACTTGATATAGTGAAATTATTTCTTCAACTTCATCTCACCTGCTGATGATACATTCCTGAATAATTGGCAAACGGCGTGCCGGCAGTTGCCGCTAGTACTGGCTGTGCGTCCGAGGGCCTACCGGACGGGATTCTGGCACCTGTGGCCGGCACGGCGGCCGACACCGCGCCAGGCGGAACCCAGATGCCACCAGAAGTTGCGGTTACTGAAACTACAGGATATTATTTCGTTGGGGTACAATTGCTTATTTTATTTCACTGGTTTCAAAATGCGTTAGCTAATGAGTTCCTTCAGACCAAAGACAATTGTAAATATATCCAAAATTAGCTTATTAATTAGTGAAAAACCAGGATCCGCCTTTAAAACCGGCCTACCCCGGTCAGGCTCGGCCGAGGTTCAAAAAAGCAGTACGGACCGAGTTGGAAATGCCGGGCGGTTTCACCGCTCTAGCCGACTTGAGAAATTTTAAAGCTGTTTTTCCGAAAAACGGCGGGTTTAAACTTTTCAACTAAAAAAAGGCTGAAAGCTGGTAAACCGCCTTCTAGAACCCCAGATATTGCAACATCCTAATAACGTTGTTGAACTTACCTAATTCTGACAATTGTTGAGTTCTTCTAAAGTAATCTTGGAATATAGTAAGTGGATTTATAGCATTTGGTCTAAGTGGTGAGGGTGCCGGTAATGATAGAGGGGGTACCCTTGTTGGTACGGGACGGTGTACAGCACTCTGTATTACATTAGGGCGATCTTGCATCTCGTGTAAGGAAGGCGGCGAGATACTGCAATATATATATATTAATTAAGTAAAAATTAAAATGCGGGTGCTTTAGCCTAGTGGTTTGAGCAGCGGTCTCTGAATCCGTGAGGATTTGAGGTTGTGGGTTCAACTCCCCGTAGCCGCAGAAGACTTGGGAAACCAGCAGCTCATTTATTCAATGTTTCTTCCCCCCGAAGACTGAATATTAGAAAGGAGCCGTCTCTGCTCAGAAGATTCCGGAATGAATGCCCGAAACTCTGCGCCGATGAAATCTACTATTATTGTGATACGAGTGACACAGTAAATATGTAACTTTAAATAACTTTAGTAATTAAGTAATATATAGATTAAATTTTCCATTTAGTAACTAAATAAGTAATATCTTTATTAATAAATTAAGTTACTGTTGAGTTTTCGTTTTAAGCTAAGGTTTTATATACCCGTTCCAAGAGCAATGAATTTTTCACTAGTTTGGGTGCTTTAAACTGGTTCAAAATATATTTCAGCATGGTTTTACTATTTTTAACACCGCTGTTGCGAATAAAAGGTGCTTGAATTCAGCTCTTAGAACCGACTAAACAACATTTTCTAATGAATTGCTTGCTACAGTCATTTAGCCGCACTAGACCTGCCTGCACTTGGCCACTATTTCGCTACTAGCCGCTAACTAACCATCTTGTGGAGTTTTCGCTTGAGTTGTCATCGCTGATTGGTGATTCCTCACTATCACTGCCATCTGCAGCCTTTTCACTTCTTATTGATTCTAGAATATCCTTTTTCATACTGTAGTCGATTGGGTCCTGAGGGGAATGCCGTTCAGAGGAGAGAGGACTCCACGATCTTGAAGAGCTAGCTGCTACTTCTTTGGAGGCAACGGCTGGAAATAGATTTTTGTTGTTACTATTTAGAAAGTCCGTTGCTAATATTTAGAACCGGCTTCAAATTGTATGATATTCATTTGACTCTGCGTTAGTTCTGCTTGTACTTACTCAGAGGTGGTTTGCCGGCCGGCCCGGCCCGGGTTTCAAAATTTCAGGCCGGGCCGGGTTAGGCCGTGTTAGACCGGGCCGGTTTCCAGCCTTTTGTACCCCCTGAGGTGGTTATCCGGCCGGGCCGGTAACCAGCTCTGTACTTACCTATTCTATTCGTCTCACAGTTAACAGGATATTTTAGCTTTAGAGCGTAGTCACGACTGAACCAGAATGTCAGTTCTGTATTTGGTTTAATCTCTCGAACAGAATAAAAGAATATATCCTTGTCAACCTAAATAAGAAGATCATTGTATTGTTTAGTTGTCTTGTATGTTCAAAGAAAGCTGTAGTCTGATTCAAAAGTAATACGACCGTGTTAAGAAGCAGGAGTGTTGCAATATGTTTTTGCAAACTACCGCGCACCTAAAATTCCAGCAGGCGCAGTGTTAAAAATGACGAAATACGCAGCATACACGGTCTGATTACTTTTGAATCTGACTATACAAAGGTTCAACCAACGTCTACAACACTTTAAAATGTATAGATCTCAACGTACCTGACATGCAACTAGATTCTGTGTATCCGAATTATGTGCTACATTAACATATTTCATCCAATTACTCCTGGAGTCATCTTCAACTCGAATTGTTTTTAGAATTCGGCCACCAGTGGGAGAGAGAATCTGCAATAAACAAGAGTTATACTCGAATTAAAAAGTAAAAAGGCGGTGTTGAAAACTCAAGTCGAAATAGTCATTTTCGCCGATTTAAGAAAAGATCCACGGGTCTCGCAACGAATGCTCAATCCTATAATTGTTAGTGCATTTTCTTAGAACTTCTACATGGTTACTGTATCTTTTGGCACAGTTTCAGTACAATAAAACACATTCACAGGTTTGGACACTGTGCCTAAATGGTTAATTCGACTCGCAGTGGCTTATTTCTCAACCCTTTCCCCTTTAACGTTTGCGAAGTACGCAAGTTTCTAATAATAATACGCAGAAGACACGGCTTCTTTACTCTTGGAAAACAATATATATCAGTATTCACACATCCAAAAGCACCTGAACAGGCGTAAAAGATGGTCTTATTGTAAACGAGAGGGTTTGTAATGATTTCAAGGACTGTATATAAATCCAGCTGGGATTGGAGCCTAGTTCTACCTACCTTCCATTCATGTGGAGCTTCTGTCGGGGCTCCAGGTGAGCCAGCTCGATCGGTTGATCCACCGGCTCCAGAAGCTTCCGAAGGACACATTAGGGCGGCATCTGCCTGTATACCGCGAGCTTCGCCAACCAAAGGCCCGAACCGAACTCCCTTTGGGATGAAATCCACTGACCAAACACCCATACGCTAAAATACGAGACTCATACAAGATTTATAAACGTAGGATGGCAGGGAGCTTGCCCAAATGTGGCTATTTGCCAGAAAGCAAAATGTATTTGGCTCAGCTTTATTGTTCACTATGGAGAGTTGCCAATATATTCTAGAATTACCTACCGTCGGGTCTTGCCGCGAAGTTCTTACTGTAAGATTTAAGGGTAGCGAGGTTATTGCACGATTCTTGGTATCCTAAAATAAAAATAAAATAACATCTTTACTTAATTGTCTGGGCTGGTGTAAAGTCATGTAATATATATCTACCACCCTCAAAGTATAGTTTAAGAAAAAGTTATAAATCATGTTTCTCAACATTCTAAGTAGTATTTATGCAATTGTTTTCTTGATCTCGATCCGGGCCGGCCAAAACCTGGTCCAAGCCAGTGCAAAGCCAGTGCTAACCCAGTTCATAGCCAATTGAAGGCCGGTTAAAAGCCGGCCCGGTGATAAGCTCCGCCTCTTTAATACCTTTTGTATTGGTTTATCCGGTACATGAAATACACAAAGTTGTGTGATAGCATCATCTGCGGTGGCTCTCATCTCAGTCTCCATAGTAGAGCAGCTGGAGGAAGAAGAAGAGCCTTAAAGGACTAGTTGGGTTACTGTAATTATCGGTACGGGACCACAAAACATGTCATTAACACCACGACTGATCAAGCTAAAACTTAAGATAAGATTCGCTCGATAAACAATAACGAATCAGCGATAAATTTTGAAATTATGTTATTTTCTGCCAAAAACTGAAAGATATAAATTTTTTTCTTAAAGGTTGAGGTAAGCAACAGACCGTACATCCCTCCATCCCAAACCCCAACCGATCAAATCAGATTTTCGCACCCCATCGATTTAATAACACTGCGCTCCCGGATATTCCAACACAGCGACGCAGATATTTCCACCCCGCAACCCTCTCTACCACGGTACTCATACAGGGATTTTGGGTGCAGGCGCGGGCTAATCGCCAATCCCGCACGGCAAGTTCGCCGCCAGTGACCAGCGGCGTCTCTGCATCTCTTCCTCTAAATTACTCTCTCCGCACAGTCCTTCAATAGATCCCCACATCCAGTCCTTTAACTTTTCTCCTCTGTTCGGCCTGGCTAATGGGCAATTCTCGTCCCGTCTATTAGCCGACGTCGCCGCTGGTCGCGCTACAATAAAACTGCGCGGACCAATCGCAATTTTAGGACTGCGAGGCGAGCGCCCAAACAAGGCAAACATGCCAAATCAATACAAAGATGATTCATAAAAGTAGACATGGGTGAAGTTAGAACCCAACTAGACAGCTTGAAGATCAAAGGATGTACTCAGGCATATTCTTAATAAAAAAGGGTTTCCAGCGCAGCAGCGGTGTTAAATAAAATAAATGTTCTGTTGAAGAAAAGGCTCCAAACCAGCGACTCCCATGTATGTTTATGGTCCCCCAGGATACTGTGTAGACACCTAGCTCATGATACAAACTATATTACAAAAATTATAATATACACTAATAAAGGTTAATAAGTTTACAAATACTAAAAGAGTGCTGTCTAGGTTGTTTAGTCTTTATCTATTACCAAACAATGCCGCCCCTCCGCAGAGCTCCCCTTAAATCTCGGTACTTTGCACGCTCCTTTGCAACTCTACTGATTAGAAATGGGGCGCGAATTCTAAACTCCGGTGGTCAAGAATAGCAAGATGGCCGAATGGTGAGGCGTCTTGTCTCTCATGCGAAAGGTCAGAGGTTCGAACCCCATGGCTGCATTTAATTGATAACAAATCTAACATAATGTCAGTATGCGGTTTTATAGGAAACATAACATAAATATGGTAAAATCCAATGTTTACTTTTGTTATTTGTTTTATAAAAACAACACCTCGGTTCCTAAACTTCGTCCGTTCGAAGACTACTCTACCGGGTGCCCTAGGTCACAGCCCTATAATCTTTCTGCCCCCCTCCTTTCTGGGCATTGCAAAATACCGTCTCTATTTTAAATATGAAATGTTTTCCGATTGGCGAGCCAGACGCGGTGGAGTTGCTGTTTTGAGTCTGGGTGACCCCCGGTGTCCCGCCTCCTTTCATGGGAGCCCTGCTCCCCCTACGCAGTTGGTTCCACATAAACATGTGCGATAAGAGCCCGAATGAGGCCCGATAAGACGGCCCGCTAGAGCCGCCAAACAACCGCACAATAGAAAGCGAAAGCTCCAAAACGAATGCCCCCAATCTCTAGAACAACTCAGCAGTCCTTTAACCTACAGTAATCTACAGTAATCAACAGTAATCCTACCTGCATCTTTGTCTCCAAAGCCTCGTGGTGAGACGCGGCTTGGCGCCGCGCCGAATGGTGGTGGTGGTGCTGAGCCAGAAGAACCACCTCCTAGGTCTTCGCCTCCGAGACCCATTCTGAAAAAAGACCTTTGAATAAGCTCGTCCTTTAAAGAGATGAGTGTTCCGGAAAATAAGATAGGAGTATGTACAACTTGAATAGAATATAAGTTATATAAACAAAACTTGACAAAAAACTATTTGTTCCAGTTTAGCTATTTGGCTGATTATTGGCGGGTTCCTTTTCGCCCGTCCGAGCCAGCGCCCCTTATCTCGAAAAAGAAATCAACGAAATGTGCTTGTTGGAGGTGAAAGTTGAAACCGTTGACACAATGAGCCAATCTAGCGCTCTACGGACAATTTCGAATCTGTGCACCTTTGGACCAATGCGAAAGTCCCAAAATGAAATTAGAAACGTGCAGGGAAGTACAAAGAGTGCAAGAAGGCACTCTTTTAGGATTGGACAATAGTTAAAATTGAATAAGATCATTCATATGTAATATAGTAAGATCCGAGAGTACTAATGGAGTGTTAAAAAAGAATCTCGGCTCTGAAAGTTTTCGAAACACGATAATATACTCAAAAATACGCAAGTAACAGTCCATTATTACCATACCTGTCGAAAAGTGCGGGCCGAATGGGGCCGGCCTGGGCTGGGCCGACATTTTGAAGAATTGAGAATGCCTGGCCCGCTCTTTTTACTATTAGGAACATTTATTAATTTGCAAAACTAATGTTCTCGGCGGGGATCGAACCTTTACCTCTCGATCCATATTTTCCTGGATGCGGGCCGAGTCGGGCAGGCCTGGGCCAGCCCATGCCGGGCGGGGCTTAGAACATTTGGGTCTGCGGGCCGGCCCGTAACAGGTATGATTATTACGCTTAAATCAGAATATAGAAGTTTATAAAGACAACATATAGAATAAGTTTTCAGAAAGTATTTAAGCTTTGCTCATGACTTGATGGGAAGGGTACACAAGCATGTATTTATATAAAGCTTATATGACTTTTGTATTGTATAAATCTACCGGTATAGAAATAAAGCAATGCCTTCTGAATAAGGCGATCATTTGATGAACAACTCAGTTTTAAGATTTCTAAACGCCGCGGCAAAAAATCAAGCTGTTAAACTGGACAAAATTGGTGTTGACTACAACGGTCGTAAATGAGTTAAAGTTACAGTGAAGATTAACGTAATCCGTCCCCGGAATGTACGTAATTCGCTTTTGCGTACAGCTGGCCTCCGATGGCGTGGTATAGGCGCAGCGCGGTGTTCAGTTGTCCGAGCGCAGTCGCTTGGGTGCAACTGGTTTGCCCTCAGCCGTGCCCTTTCTATTCGAATTGAACAGGACCTCACCCGAAGCGAATCTTTAATGGATTTTATATACGTAGTTGCGTACGAAATGGCGAACACTAGTGAGTGGACATTTTCGATATGACGAGCATGGAAAAGTTTCTACATAAAGAAGTTAAAGGCTGGGGAGAAACTTTTTGGAGGGGATGGCACCTTTTTTTAAAAGTACTGTATATAAAATCAAATATTATTTGTAGTAGTTCGTTTGCCAAATAGATAATAAAGTATTCATATAGTCGGCGGACGAATTATTTGAAGTGAAAGATATAAAAATTTAAAATTGGTATACATTTTGTATAATTACTCTAATAAGCTCTAAATAGTTTGCAGTTCTTACCGTAACCCTTTGCAAGCTATTAGTCCACCGACTATAGCACGATTTCTTGTTAATAACTATAACATGTATAATAAAAATTTTGAAACTTACAAATTTCAGAAAACAATGTTTTTTTTGTAAATCTCAAATAAAAACGAGTTTTTAGTGGAAGTTTTGCATTACGTAAGATGTTGTTGGATGTGATTTGGGCAAAGCTCAGATGAGGAGAAAACCAGATTTGGCCAGTTGGTAGCAAGTAGCGTAACTGCTTGCTGTTTACGGGCTAACAAGTAAGCTGTATGAGAACCAGAAAAAAGCCAAATCTCGACTACACATGGTGAATACACCTACAGAGAGGGTACTGTAGCTAGGTGGGTTACTGTAGATGTTTTGATCGCTGTGGGAACCAAAGATGGCAGGCTATGGGATTGTTGCCAACACACAAAGTAGCAGTTAGTTCTGGTGAGAAAGTAGATTAACACAAACTACAGTAACTAGCTGAACCTGCACATCGAACGGTACAATTGGACTAAAATGCCAAGGTGGTCCGCCATTTGCGGTGGGTTTTGAAAATGAAAACTGATTTTGAGAATCCAAAAATCATGCATGAATATCTCGCTTTCTATGAATAGAGAAAACAAAGACTAGGGAGAAGATCCTGTATTGCAAGCGCCGCCGCACATACAGAAAAGTGCGATTAGCTGACGACGGGCCGGCCGGCCGCGGCTACTGGCCGCGAAGCCGCGCAACATCCGCCATGCCACTACCCAGCACCCACAGTCCGCAGAAACCCGTCTGACCATACCGTAAGGGAAGAAGAAGAAGGCGAAACTATTGATGGTAGAAATCATGGCTGGTGATGCTGCCGTGGAGGTGAAAGTAGATCCAGGATGGCAGGGAACTGCGGCACGGTGACACGGCACCCCCAGGCACCAAATGACGACGACGTCATTTTAATGGACAAACAGGATAAGACGACGATTCTGGGAGTCGGCTGTCGAAAACAAAACAAAGGCTGTGAGGAAAGACTAGCTTCTGAAGAGGGGAGTTGTTCTTTGGAACCTGGAACTCTTAGTATACATTTTTTATAGCTGGGCCGATTTGTAAAAGCTGGGCATTTAAAAGAACTTTACTAAGTGATCAGAGAAATATCTCAGTTTTGGCTTGCCCTTAGGTTTTTTATAGAGATGATACTTAAACTAGCAATCCGAATCTTCAGAGCTAACTCCTGAGTAAAAATAAGCCTATTCATTTGTGCGCAAATGGTGTTTTGCCCTATAATTTCCCCTGGTTAACTCATTTAGGTCCAAACACCTTTTCTTTGCGGATAAACGCGCCCTATCGCAATTTCTTCATATTGCCTGGTTGGATTACGGTATTCTCTGCGTTCGGATTGGCGATTTTCTCGCCCGAAGTGCGCCATTTGATGGCCTTCGGCGGCGCCTGGCCTCGCATCATCCCGACTCTACAGTGGTCTTAGCCACGCCCCCTTTTTGGTCGGTACAGGCTGGTACAAAACGACTGTCAGCAAGGACGAAACACACAATTAGCATGAGTTAGGAGAGAACCAATCGAAAAGTTCAAAGAAATAAGCAAAAGTAACAAAAAGACATGGCAGATTTGGCGGGTTGATAGCGAGTTTGTGCCGTTAAAATGGCAGGAAATGGCAAGTACAGTAAGGAAGGCGAGGTGTCTGAGGAATTAGTTATAAGATAAGTGAAGTAAATCTCTATATTTAGAAGTTGTCGATATTAAAAAGCAGAATATAGCGAAATGTTATGGTTGAATGCGAACCGTTAAATAGTTGGAGCCTATTTTATAAAGGTTTAATATTGAAATCGTGAAGATGCGGTTGTAGTCAGAAAATTTTAAAAAAGTTTTATAAAACGAAACTAAAGTTGTAAGGCGATTACACAATTCACTGTACAACTTTTAAAAATACTAATAATTGAATACTAATACCCGCAGCTGCAGAAAGTTTGGAAAATAATCAGCTTATTTATCCCACGTTTGGGGTACCCGAAGACTCAATGTTAGAAAGGAGCCGTCTCTGTTGAGAAGTTCAGTGCTCTCAAAGACTGGTTGTTAGAAAGGAGCCGTCCCTGCTCAGAAGATTCAATAATGAATTACCGAAAGTGCGCCTGAGAAATCTTCAGTTATTATGTGAAACAAGTGATATAGGAAAATAAAGGCTTTAAAAAGCACGTGGTTATCGCAAATCGCAAAAACTTCAGAAAATTTCTAACTTCAGCAACCAAAATTTGCTACCTTACAGTAGCGGGCTTTAGTAAGTTCCTTACAAAAGCCCGCTACCTCCTGGAGTAAAAGCTCCGGCCCACCCACTAGCTTACGCAGCTAGCCGCTGAAAACTTTTAAAAGTGAAAATTTATATCAAAGTGCGGTGCTAGAAATGAAAAATATGTGAAAGTACAGACTCGTATCGGAGGTGAAATTGCAGGTAGTGAATATTATTTGATGGTACCAGGAGGATAATGGCAATGGGTGGTCTCTTGGGTTCTCGCGGCTGCGCGGTAGGGCCGCTGGTACCTGCCTGACCTTGTCCTTGAATGTCCCCCACCACCGTTCTTCGCCTTTCTTTATTTGGGTCAGATCGCTGCCAATAACAAAAATCGCTACTACTACTAATGTCACAGTCGGTTGTCTGCTATCTCTCGAATGTCACTTTTTGAAACTTTCTAGATCAATTCGAGAAAGTTTTATGATAACGGGAATTTAGGAGGTCCTGAAAGAGCAGAACCTGCGGATCACCATAATATCCATAGTTTAGCTAGTAGCAGTTTATGGCAAGATTCCGGATGGAATTGCTCAGCCCGGCAACCCTATGAAGTAGAGTTGTTAAGGACCGGCAGGAAACTAGCAAACTTGGTTAGTTTTTTTTGAAATAATGGGAGAGAGTTTAATTTGTTTCGACCACTTGGTAATTCATTGGTGCCGCTACTGCAATCAATGGCAAGTTCAGTCAGTTGTGATAAGACTATTTTAAGTATACAATTCATATATGATCTGTATAAAGATCACGGTTTCTCGCGCGGTATCCAGTGGCCGTAGTATAGAAACGCCAGGGTGAGTTTTTAACCCGCTCGGGCAGCCAAAAGTGCCCGGGCACCCACCCGGGCGTTTCTATACTACGGCCACTGGAAAGAGATGCGGTGTTTGATTGAAATGAATGAATTCTTGAAGAAAGGCTCACAATTCACACTTATTGTCCATTCATTCTATTTAACATCGCTTCTCTAAAGAATAAAAAATTCTCTAAAGAAATACCGCGCTGGAAGCCGTGTTTTATACAGACTAAATACAAATTGTTTATTTTAAAGGCCTTTAATACGCTATGAAAACTATTATAAATCTAAGCCAGTGACTTGAAATGCAAACATACACTATCGTATCCACGAAGGTTTATGATTAAAGTAAATCAAACTTTAAATAATACTTTTCCACACCTATGTGTGGTTATTAATGTTAGCACCGGCTAGTCGCAGTAGTTTAAAAGCGCACGCGCGGTGGTGTAAAATGTAATTCAGTGAATTCTAGTTTGGTACTGCTAAAACTAGTTGTCTACTGTGGGAACGGAGTGAATACGCTCGGACCAGCTGAGGAGTGTTTCTACTAAAAGACTATAAAACGTTAGGGATTGGAGTTTACTGGGAAACACGGCTCGCCAAAGCTGTCAAACGAAATAAAGGACTGTGTCCCTTGTAAAATATTAAAGTTGATATATATTGAACACAACTTTAATTAACAAAATAAGCCAGGCTTCGTGCATCAAGATTTAGCCGTCTGAATTCGCTCGCTCCCTTTGCCTTAGGGCGCGGCGAGCCGTGGAAAACAACTCAGGAGTTCAAAAAGGGCAGTTTTGGAAAACCTGATCCTAGTGGAAAATTCATCTTTGAACCTATTGGCTCCATTATTTGGAAGCGCTAAACACTAGCTGTAATAAGGCGAAAGTCAGGTATAGTTTATCTCAAAAACAAAAAAGTACATTCAAATTTTATAATTTTATAACACCGAGCCCAGTTCGTGATACCGCGCTGGAAACCTAGACCTTGAGATAGACTATATCTGTTTGGCATTTACTCAAAATAGTAGCTAAGAACCCAACTTGTAGCTGTTTTCACACCGTCTCGCACACTTTCCAAAAGGAAACTTACATCCCGTGACTTTGCTACGTGCGAATTTAGCCTAGAAATAAAACTTGTTAATGAATCACGCGGATGTTTAGGATAGTTTTAGCTCTTAGATACCTTAGCTCCACGAAAACATGTCCAGCCACTTGCCCTTCTTTCCTGGCAACTTTGTGTCCAGTCCGGGCCGGCTGTTTTGTCTCTAATTGGCAACTAAGTAGCAAACAGAGTGCCAATTTTGGGAACGTGCGGGGAATGGGCGGGCCCTGGCCGATGTCCGAAAACATGGCAGGTGGTACGGGCCAGCCCTTAAGCTTCTCACTCTTGCGCAGTTGTTGGAAATCAAGAAGTGTTGCTATTGAAACAGACTATACATTTACAAATGATAGTCAAAGTATGTAACCTATAAAGCAAATAGTTTTGTTTACTAGAGTTTGTTTATATTGTTCAAATTTCGGCCAATCTCCGCAGGCAAAATGCATCTTTAGCGCCAACAATCCGCCACATACTGGCCGGCCGTGCTGGCCTGCCGCCGCGGGACCTTGACCGAAAAAAGAACGGGGGAGAATCCTCTATTATTATTATTATTACTATATTGAATATAAACATAAAAATGATCGCTGGTCGAGGCGGACAAAACAGGGATGGCCGCCAAATGCGCGCAAACGACTGGCACAATAGAGAGCTGAGCTCTTTTACCGGGAAACAAGGAATTAAAGGACTGTGCCGAGTTCGCAAGAAAGAAACGAGCAAGGTCAAACCAACCACTCTCCTCTCACGGGTCCGTTATAAATGCAGCGGTGCAAAAAATAAGATCTAAAGTGATGCGGTGTTATAATTTAGGTAGGTAAACGGTACGGTACGGTAAATACTATAGGGCTAAAACCGTATACCGTATACCGTTTTTTTCAAAGACTTTACCGAACGAATGCTCACCCTAGTTATAATCTTGTGTATGGTAGAAACTTTGTTGGTGCTATAGCCTAGTGATTAGAGCAGCCGTCTCTGAATCCGCGAGGATCTAAGGCTGTGGGTTCGACTCCCCGTAGCTGCAAAAGGCTTGGGAATCTAGCAGCTTAATTATCCCATTTTGCATAGTAGAAACAGTGGAAATAATGAATCAGGTTTTATTGAAATCTTAAATTCTTCGGAAAAGTGTTTTTTCTAACTTGAACTCTAGTTGAATAAACGACTGGTTAATAAAATGCTAAAGACGAGCTTATATTTTTCGAAATAGACTCATTCATTCCAGAACAACAAACTTAGCATAAGAATAAAACAATCGATTGATTTCAGATGAGTGACCAGTAGTGAATGTTTTGCCACTAAACTGCGACTAGCCGCGACTAACTGGCAACTGGCCAGTTTAGACCAACCGGTTGTCACCAACGAACAAATTTATGCAGAAAGCGAGGGGCCAATCTCGTTGTTCAATTTATTGTGAATATACAAATAGAAGTTACTAATATACGATTTACTATAGTATTTTTATAAACAAGACGGTAGAGAGGTGCACTCACAGTAAGAGAAGAGGTCGGCCTGGGCCAGTTCAAAAACTGTTGGCTCCGCTTAGATCGACTGTTTGAGAAAATGGGTGGGCCCCTCACATTCGCAGCTTTTGGTTGTGCATGGTAAGTAGTATTCAAACCCTTAATGGAATTTTTGAAAAGACTGTCACACTGTTATAGCCGGTTGACAAAAGACATGCAATTTAAAGGCCTAATTGCTCAATTTAAAGAGCACAAAATAGTTATATTCACTACTACATGATAATTGTTTCAGGAAGATAAGTTAGATGTGGTGTTATACATTGCATTATTGACTTGTCCGCGTTTTCGAGGGCCATTGCTGGGCCGCACTCCACCAAATTTTGCAGTTCTTACCCGAAACCCTAGCATAAGCATTTGCCGCCGACTATGGCAGCTATATTTTGATTCTTTACCAATATGTATGTCTTGTGCTGCAAAGAGGATAACTTGACATACCTTCCAATAATCGCTTTAGGTTGTTTGTTAAGTTGACAAAATTATATTTTTATCAGCTATAGTCAGCGCCAAGAGTAATGATGGAGTGTAAACAATTAAACGCTCGTCCGAGCCCCTTTTGCGAGCACCGCTCCAGCATCTGGCGGCTACTCCCCCGTTCAATATTGTACTGTGCAAGTACGCGCGTGCAATTTGCCTGCAGGTGTGGAGTTAAAAATTCTAAAAATACGCAAGTGACACTCCATTATTACTCTCGGCGCTGACTATATATCTGCCAGTTCATGTGTTAGTTACACAGTCTAATTTACCGGTACAGTAAAATCAGACCCTCAAACGGTACCGGTGGAAGTACCGTAACTAAGAACAACTTATTAACTTTATCGATTTATTTTCATTTTATACAAACATTTGTAATTGAGATGCACAGAAAGACAATAGGAGATTACCGTAGGTAAATGGTCCCACCGGGAATGTATAGATACACTGGGAGAATATAGAAGAGATTTTAGGTAACCTGATTACGCGAAGAGTTCTAGAAGTTTGTATTACGGTAGTTTTCGTGGCGAGAGTGTGGGGGCGGGGCCGAGGAGCTGTAGAATCGGTCTTCCGCCTCATATACTATAGTGTCGTTGTTGCGCATCTGTAATTAGTTATAAAGTTAACGGCTTAAAGGTTTTTAAAGTTTTTAATTGACTACTGTAGCTGATGATCCGTTATGTTAGGGAAACAAGATTTTGTGTAAATTTAAAGAAGGTTTCTCTAATTGCAAGTTCGACTGGCCCTTCCGAATTCTGATTTTCGCTTTCCGGAAACCATTCGCGATAACCCTGTCTGGGATCATCTCTACTACACTTTCAGGTTTTGCAATTAGTCGGGGTACTTAGAAGCTAGACATTTCTAAAAGTGCGCTCTTATGCTAAATTCTGGACCACCTCATGTCGATCCATTTGTCTGGGCGCCGTCTCTATGACTATGTTACGGGGCGCTCTAGGCGGGGTACTGTAAGTGGTCGCGACGGGAACCGAAGAGGATACAGTGGGCACAGCCGGAGAAGAAGCAACTAAAAAGGACAATGTTATGGATTTTGAAAGGAGATAGTGCATGATGGCTTGAACTTGGTAGTTACAGTGTGGATATTTAGCTAGTGTTCTACATTGTTCTAGTTTCATTTAGGAATCAGGAGTCCTGTTTTCTAAAACACTTCGCAGTGGACTGGTGTGGCCCGTCGCGGACTCTGCTCTTTCAAAGACAGAGTTAAATTTTTAATACTCCGGTAATCAAAGACAGAAGATTACCGGACTTAAATGTTAACAAGAATTCTGAGTATGAGGTGCTGGTTACGTGCATGGTAATATCAGGAACGAAGAATGCTTGATCAATCTTACCTTTGGCTGCTTCTCTTCGCCGTCTCTTTTCACGAACTCCGAACCATCCCAAGAACCTGTAAAACAATAACTAAGTATCCCGTAAGCTTGCAAGTTCATTCTCGAAACATAGAGGGGCACTGGGGCGGAATTATCCAAACAGGAAGCTCTTGCCTTTACAGAAACAATTTTTAATTGAATAATGAACTATGCTTGGCTAAGTGTTCGAGGTAACATTTATTTAGGTTGAATAAGCAATATAAAAGTTGGATATTCTGGCCAGAAATATAGAAAGGAGGCCCATTCGGGGTTGGCCAGGACCGGACATTTTCGAAAAGGGGCCGGCCCGGCCGGCCACACACCCCTGGATTGCCCGCCCCATTGACAAATTCAGTAATCGATGTTTCTCCTTATTATAACTCACCATATTCCCAACAGACAGACACACGGAGCGCAGCAGCACAGAAGAAACATCAGAATTCCAATAATTATCCCAAATATCCGTCCAGCATACCAAAAGTCATTGTCACTGGAAATAAAGGACTAAAGGAGGGTTACGGTAGAGTTAGCGATGGGGCTCATATGCAGAAGATAGAAGTGTGATTTGGGCAGATTGTTTTTGTGTTCTAGACTACAAACTGAGCCATGCGCACCTACGCGTTAGCAATGACGTAAAACTTTACCAGTCCCTAAAAATAGGAAAAATTTTGTGCTGTTGTATGTATTTGGCTAAGTTTCAAACGCTTTTGCATTTTTCAGGTGTACTTAAATATATCAAATTCGATTAATTTTATTCTATTGTCCACGCTTCCTAATTATTAATGTATTAGTTTTATTTACATATTATTTATGCAGTAATGTTTCAATTACTCGTATTAGGCTTAGGTACCTATAAGCTTATAATTAAAAGAAAGGGGCAAATCCAAGAGTGAAGTGTTCTACTCTTTGAAGGTATGTGAAAGACCTGTCAAGGTAACTTCAGTGCCCGCAGACTTTGCTCAGGTCCGGGCCCGCCCCGACAAAGCTGTGGCTCTTGGCAGGTCCATATGTGAACCGGATTCAAAATTCCGGGTGTCCCGGCAGAAAAAAGTTCCTTACTACGAAATAACCACAGCTTTCTATTATCAGTAACTGTAAAGTATTAGGATACAGGTCCAAAGATTTCGGAGCTGAGGATTCATTACTCAAATTTAAGTTCATGTGGCGAAATAAAAAAGTCCCCCTTATTCCCCAATTTTGAATTGTTTTTCTTTTATCAGTTATCATGTAATACAAATATGATGGGAAGGGTTACACGGAATTTCGTAACAAAAGTCGCGTAGGCAGAGGAAAACCGAAATACAAACAACATAAAATGCGAAGAAGGCAAACCGCGCTCCCTTGCAAAATAGTTCTAGAGATATTGATTTTTTTCGAGGAACTGAAGCTACTAGTTCTAATATGTAGTTAGTCATTAGCACCGTAAGGATCAGTAACAAGAATATCTTTTAGGTTTCTTCATCCGATATACATTCTATTTTCCCCTGAAACCCTATCGGCCAGACCCAAAATGGCAAGCCCCATCGACTAGGCGGATTCTTCAATTTCCGAAAATCGGCCAATACTTTTAGTTATCAATACTATACGATTTTAATCTTCGTCACCAACAAACCCGTATCCATAGCTGTCGAATCCTCCATAGTAGCTTCGTTTGCTGCGCGAAGCGATGTCTTCTATAGCGACGGTTAACGCAACCAGCAACATCAAATGAAGGAGTAGACGCATATTTCTAAATAAAATAGTAGGATTCTCGCTCAGAAACATTCCGGAACTATGTTAGAAGAATATTGAAGTCAACATGATCTTAAAATAAGAATACACCTAAATGTTATGAATACGATGCGGGCAAGCGAAGAGTATATTTCGAAAACGGCTATATAACGAACCGCTGCCTTTCAGAAACCAGAGTATTAAGCAAAACTATTAGAGAAATATATGGAGGCGAATTTGCATTCCTGTCGCACGGCTTCATTTTTACAGTAGATCTTTTTTAATCGGAACATTCTGTTAAATGGAAGTATTTTGCGGAATCATCAAATGTAACTGTGTTCGATACAATACACCAACTGCATATGTGGAAACTTATAAAGGTATTCGTAGAATAAAACGAGAAAATTGATAAAGAACACTGAGAGGTTTAGGTGTGGTCCTCTTCTATTAGAAATTCTGAATAAAAACCTGAGAGAAACCGACGACAATACATGATTTGCAGTTACAATAGGGTAAATATGAATCATTTTATGGGCATATCAAGAGTGTCACCCAAACGTAGAAGGCATTCATGTGTGAGAACGTGGTGAAGAAACCAACTGCCTGCCATTTGCCTAGCGAATGTAAAGGATTCATCTTATTCAGACGTGAAGAATCCCGCCCCTATCTGAATTCTGGATTCTAGACGGATACTAAATGTACGTAGTTTTTCCCTCCCGCACAGATACAATAATAGCCGGAGCTACACATTCATTGACTATTTGCATACAAACTCAAGGATCACTCATGATGTGTTGTGCACCAGTCCAAATTGCAAAAAGACGAGTTCCCTTATAGAATAAAACTTTAATGGAGATCAATAACAATTTATTGACAAAAATATGAAACAACATCAATTAATTAAACGATTAATTAAGAAAAACAATTCAGAGAGGTTTAGGTGTGGCAACCTTGAGGAAAGTGGCCGAAGATGAGAAATATGTAGAAGATGTCGGAGCAATTTTTTCAATAGCAGCTCTATTAACAATTTCCAAACCCTGAACTGGGGTGAAAGAAATGGAAGACATCGTACCAGCTGTCTAAAAATAACAAACATAATTATTGGCTTAAAGGACTCACACAAGCGTGAGTGAGGTTAAAGGCACGGTACACTCGAAAATTTTGTTTCTTTTATTCAACACACCTTATTATTCTGGAAATAGGGCCAGGAAGAGCCAAAATTCAAAATCATCTGAACTTTTCAAGCTGAACAATATAGAACAATACAATTAGAAACAAAATTTCAAGTGTACCGTGCCTTTAAAAGGAGTGTGCTTATTTTAAACTTAAAGTTCATTTTCCACTGGAACACTGGAATTATCCAGCAACAAAAACAACTCGGGAATCAGAAATAATCCCGGAATTTTGCAACAAGATTTTACCACTTGGATTAGCTCTTTCCATTTCCCTTAGGGTGCGTCAGTCGTGCCTGATCAAATTAATCAGAGTTGTTAATCTCGACTAGCTTTCGCTGGCCTGGCCTGGGCTCATATTTTCCCGGTTTCACAGGCCAAGCCAGGCCAGCAAAAGACAGCTTGACTTAGCCACACCCCCCAAAAATGGATATTTTTTCCAATTTTATGTGAATTTTTGAATGTTATTCGGCATATAAAAGTAAAATATAATCATTATTGAAGTACAAAATGGTCAGATAAAATTTGCAAAAATATGCCTAGGACTGGGATCGAACCCTGACCTGTTGCTTGATAATTTTATGCAACAGTATATAATAGCTGGCTTTTGCTGGCCTGGCCTGGGATTTTTTGATCAGGCCAGGCTAGATTAACAGCAAATAGATTAACAGAAATTAATATATTAATCAAACGCAAGCAATGAATGTGCCTAATATGGTATATAGTATGTTTTAAAACCTAGACTACAAGCACCATTTGTAGTTAACGTGTTGCTATAACCGGCTTTATAAGGGAACGAGCAAATTTGCACTTTTAAACTGGAAGTCTGTCATCGCGGCATGTTAACTACAAACCACGCTTGCAATCCAGTTTTTGAAACGGAGACAAGTGTATAATTTGAAACCGAATTAAAATCTACCAGAAAAATTACCGGATACTGGGAAAAAACTAAAAAAATCCAATACTCTACATACGAATAAAAGAGGATTCTTTCTTACCTTAGTTCTGATACTCGTTGTGCCTCCTTGAGGTTTTTGGCGTTCTATCTGTCGCTGTAGTTTTTGTGACATTCGCACACGAGTTTTGTTGTCAATTACTCCAGCACGAATACGTCCGCCCATATTTGAGCCACTTTTTGCCTTACAAATATATGTGATAAGTATAAGATAAATTATTTCGAAATTACTTGGCCAACATCGAAGCCCATATGCTCTTGCATGACATCTTCGCCAAGCTCACCAAAGTTCATCCGATTGGCTGCTTTTCTATAATCTGTCAGGCCAAGGCGTTCTTTTGTCTTTCGGGCACGTCGACCTGAACACTCAAATGGACTATATAAATAGGTAATACTACTACCTCCTCGTTTTTTACTAGCTTTATCCAATGGCTTAGGAAGTGCTTTTTGAGCTTTAACAGAAGGCGGCTCCAGCATTTTCTCATATTTCTTTTCTACCTACAAAAATTATGATAATAGTAGAAATGTAAGAGTGTTACCTGTTCACGTAAATCCCTTCCAATATCTCCGTTGGGTGATTCGTGTAGTGAATCGACCCGAGCAGCAAGAGTAGCTTTGGCTGCGAGTACTTTCATCGCTTTCCTATAAAATTACACTCAGGCCAGGGTTAAACGTATACTAGAAGCAGAACTAAACTACAAACGAATTCATAATATTGTTGGGTATAGCAGTGGCTTTTCCATAGGTGCACAGGTGGTACGATTTAAAACTAACGATTTTAGATCAGGAGGTAATTCCTGGACAATTGGATGATAATAGATAAATCCAACATGTGGATTAGTAGTCGCAGATGAAAATCCAGAGAGATTCCGTTTTTGACGACCGAGAACCTATATCACATATAAAACATTATGGTTGAAAAACGTACATGCATACCTGAATATTGCAGGCGGGCATCTTTGAAAGAGGCGCCAATCCTCCTGCTTGTGAGACCTGAAGAAGAGTAGTACATTGGAGCAAATGAAAATAATACCAATAAGGCTGTAGTACCAGCACCCAATAATTTAACCAAATTTGGAGCAATCAAGGCCATTCTATTTTCCACTAACTGATACATAGCATGTCGATTCTGAATATAACACATTTAATTGCCATTCCAGGAAAACTACGGTGTTTAAAGATTCCGCCAGATTACATGCATCCATGACGGCGGATAATGTACTTGGATCAAGTTGTTTTCCTTGTGTTGTGGACGCGGTTACAGAGACTACTATACATGTCGATGCATTCAGTATTTGACCCAAGAGCTCCTAAAGAACGTGTTTAATAAAATTGAAATGAAACTAACCTTATTTTGCCCCTTGGTATTAATTTCATTACCAAGAAGTTTAACAGCTGCAAGGTAATCCAATGGGAGGGGAACCAGCGTTTCAAGTTCAGGAAAACGCTGTTCGTACTTATCCCTCACAAATTTATGTATCACATTGATTTCACTGTCAATATCGGCTGCTAACTGAAATCAAACTAATACAATAAATAACCGAGTAAACCAACATGGGATAATTCGACAATCAGTTTGTACTGAGGATCTGCTTCTAGAGGTGCAGTTACTTTTATTTCATCCTGCCTTTCTAGCTCGAATCTTAATTTATCCACAAGCTTTTTATAACTGCAAAATACAAATAAATGATCGGAATCTAAATATAGAACCAACTGCTCGCTATCTGCAAGTTTCGCCACTTCGTATACGGATGAATAAATAGCGTCCGCAGGCACGGCCTCCATTGCTTCCTCGATGACCTCATCTTTTATCTCATTAAGAGGATCATCGAGAGTTTCGCCGTCATCATCTTCAAAATCAGCGAGAAGTTCCTCAGCCAAAGACATCTCAAAAAGAATTGACAGGAATAAAATGCCAATAATAAATGTGGTATTTAAGAGGTCAAATCAAAATAAAAAGAGAACAACAAGACAAAAAAAAATAATTCATTCAATCTTTTCTAAATTATGAAATTATTATTTACAAATTGCATTCATTTCTGAGGCCAGCTACACATAAAACTAGACATCAATAATTTTATTCCTCTGAAAGAGGTAAATATTTCAAAGGCTTAAAATCAAAATCAATTATTGAGTAAATTTCCAAGTATCATTATTTGTTCCTTCGTGGCAGTGGTGCAGCAAAACAATTCGTCTTTGATCCACATACCGATACTTATCTTGGATCTATAAGAACTGCGTTAACGATGCACATTGAGAAACTAACATTTTGCTTGAGTGTGGTGAAATTTTGATCATCCAGGTCCCTTTCAAGAGTCATGGAAAGTTGCTCGGTAGCAAATTCGAGATCCTTAAAAATGATGAAAAATAACACAATGGATAAATAGAAGAAACCTTTTGATTATCCTCGAAAATGATGGAGTTGTTATCTCCCTCCAAGTAGTATGCAAATGCATAAGTATACATCAAAGTTCGTCGACATTCTGACAAAACGTCAACGGCTTTTTTGAGAAATTGAACCTAAGAGGCAGTATTACAGATGTTTCAAAACACGGAGATATAAACATACTTCAATCCATGACATCGAAGGTCCGTTGGCATGCTGCTGCATATGCTCCATTTTTGATTTCACTGTTGCATAGAGCTAAACCCTTGATGAGCGCTAAAGCTAGAAATAGCCAACCTTGTTCTCCAATTTGAGACTCTGCTGATGGTTCATGAATCTATTATAATAGTGCAAATAGCGTTGTAGTGCGGCGCGAGAACGTTCTTGTGCATCGCGAGCCTTCTTTGCGTTTGAATCATCAAACCTAAAAATCAGCAATTAAAAATCAATTGTCATAAAGCAAAACACACCGATTACAATTATACCATGCACTACCATGAGGTTCCCAGGCACCAAGACACATCCAGCAAAATTCAGCCCGACAAGCGGTATTCTTGCATGTCATGTGATTGCATCCACCGTCCTTCTCAATAGTCACCTAAATTGCTCAATGCGATAACAGATGTACAATGAAGTGCAAACCTGACACTTGGGACATTCTTTCGTGTTTGCATTTATCCAATTACTCGTTTCGCTATCATCGCTACATTTTTTCAACCAAAGTTTCAATAAGCGGCAGTTCACTGGTTCGTGCCATTCCTGTGAGCAACCAAAGCAGAATTTCATTCCACAAGAGCACAAAACAGGTCGAGGATCTGGTTGAGTAACCTGAAAAATGAAACAGATCATTGATCAGCTTCCGGCACAGCAAAGGAGAAGACACAATATAAGACTATACCTTAAGAGCTTTTCCGCAGTCTACTCCTGGACACCACTTGATCAATCGGTGTGAATCAACAAAACTGTTGATTTTCAATCTTGAGTAGGTATTCAGAACATTTTTAGAACTTTTCTCGATGTAACTAATTATCTGAACATAGTCATTGTTGAGTTACTTTATTATGGCCTACCTTTTCATCTTCAACCAATAACTCACACCCATTGGAAATACACTGAATATCAGAAGTACTGTCCATCAAAATCTAGAACGTAAGCTTAATAGGAGACAGAAATATTGGATACCTTAGTGGTTATATATGTCTCCCAACACTCGGAGCAAACCCAATGATGACATTGCAATCCAGAAAGAGGTGCTTTTCCGCAGCACACCATGCAATCACCCGTGCTACACATGGGAATAGGAGCAGAATTCTTAGGAATAACCTGAAAAAGATAGTAGAGGAGCCGAGAGGAAAGCCCTACCTGGCAAGCCTTCAAAAAGTTTTCTGTGCTGTCCTGGTTTTCGTAGTATCTGAAAACAAAAACTCATGAACAAATTTATAATGGAATGTAACCTTTCAAGAACGCTCTCCTTGTTCCAGTTGAATTTTTTCAGCAAAATCCGACACATTCCTGGGCGGATACGAAGAAAATTGACCATATCGGTTATTGTTTCTAGCATTTCTCGCTCAAGATCATCTCTAGACATGACCTAGACGACAATCTTTTATTTTTTAGAAAAAAACCCTAAATGTTATTACCGTAGCTTCCATATTTTCTGTGTCTCCTGAGGGGGCGGCTCTTTCACTCTCTCCCTGGTCCATGGCGATGCCATCATCGTCATCGCTCAGCGCCTTGAAATACGAGTATTATTATAAGGAAGTCCAGTGATAACATCACTCAAAACATTTAAGAGACAAGTTCATAACAAACAATACCGAAATAGGGGCAGTTCCGTTAGTATTCTCCTCCTCACTACTCATAAGTGATACCGACCGTTAGGGTAAAAAGCTAAGAAATGAGAAATGCTGTTTAGATAATGGAAACAAATGTTCTCATGCAGTACATGTGGGAACTCACCAATCCATCCTCATCTTCGTCAGACCCGTCTGTGTTGTAATCAAAATCTTCCTCGTATTCCATACCCTGTATTAATATATATTTCAAGACATGTTAGGAAAAAAATGAAAATATGAACAAGAAATAATGGTATATAAATCACACGTGATTTACTTTCACAGCTGAGCGTTCAACGACGTCGTGCTCCACTTCGAAATTGAGTGCATTTCGAAATATAATGGTTGCAAGTCCTTTAAGATTTAAATATATTTAATTTCAAAACTAAATTTGTATTGCTAGCTTTTACTTATAAAATGGAACGTATACGATACGTTATAGTTCTCTGAATACGGCAGCCAAAGCATGGCATAGCATAAGGGAATAAAACTCAAAGTTAAGCAAATAAATGGCTTTATCGGTCTTATTCATACCCAGCTGTTACATATAACCGCCTATATATATTTTTTTCTGTATTTTTTCCAACTTTTAAAGAAGTCCTAGCAGCAAGATGCAGTAGGTCAAAGTTTGCGGTTTGCTTCCTCTTTGAGTCAATTAGTTTTGCAATTTCTTTTTCCCAGAACTTCTAAGCCCGGTCCGGCCCTCTAGGCCCCACTATTGAGAAATTCCAAATTTTTTTTTACCAAAATTTCCAATTGAAAAAAAAATTAAAAAATTTAGAGCATTATTGATCGATTTAGAAAATGATTTTCACAAATGTACGGCCCGGGCCAGCCTTCACTTTTGCCAGCCCTGATTTTTGATAGCCCGCGGTAAATGGTTTTCCCTAGTAAGCTTATTGTAATCCACTATTGTCATAACTTCTACTGGAGATAAATGCAAGTGCTTAATGAAGTGAATATTACGAAGTTTGTAGAAAAAATGAGAACGAAGCCAAATATTTTATTTGTTAAACAAAGAATTAAAATTAGTAATTTAGTACATATTAAACGCTATATATACTTAATGAAAGTTGTCAAATTATTACCAGTATAATGCGGAGAACGTGAAAATAAGAGATCATAACTGAGACCATTCAATATATGCATGATTACATTCACGGACCGGAAAACCTATTTGACTTTTCGTATCCTGAAGAAGTGGTTAAGTTAGTTGCACTCTGTCACGTACCGGTTAGTTCTTCGTAAGATAGTGTTTGTGATTGGGACTAATGATGAATCCATATTCTCCTAAAACAATTTAATGAGTAGAATAACTTTCTTCACGTACCATAACAGCATTATTCGTTTGTTCATCAACTGTTTCCGATAATTTTCGTTTGCTAGCTTTTGTTGAGCTACCAAAGACGTGTTTTTTTGTCGATTCATTTTCTAAAGAGTGTGGTATGTAGCTAGCGAAAGAAAAATTATCACCTTTGATAAAATTCTGATTAGGGTGAACTTCTTTTTGGTCGATTTGGGACTTCTCAACATCTCCTTCTACAATCCTGTCTAGTTGAATATTTTCCTTGCCTTTGCCACTGAATTTGGCTTGTTTTCGAGTAGAAGTATTTTTCTTGGAATCTGCATTATGAACTTTAACGCCCGACACATCTGTGAATTACCTGTTCGTCCTAATTTCCCAGTACAGTTCGGAGCATTGCAGAGGCATTCGGGAAGTGGACAACCAGCTGAGAACTCGTCCATATCATAGTTAAATGATAATTCTTCTTCTGGCAAAATATCTCTGACAGCAACAATTCTGACTCTCTTATCATACTGAGACGTAAAAAGCTAAGTATATCTTCGAGAAGATTGAACAAACCTTGACAGTTTTACTATTGGAGAATACTTCAATCTCAACAGTCTCAACAATACAATTGGGATCACATGAATGGTTGATAAATCTAAATGGTAGAATAAACAAGAAGAGTTAATTTTTCGTACCGTGCAATATTTCCTTTGAATTTACAGTCAATAATCCGAGTACTGTCTAGTTTCATCATATAATGTTTTTCTTCATCGTTCTGAGCTTTCGCAGTTAGGTCGATTCTTCTTTGTTGCTCTTCGTTTGATATGAGCTCACCGGCATACTCGGCGACGAACTCACCCTAATTTTACTAATTATAAACGATATATGAAAATGTAATAATAGACAAACAAATACTCACCTTCTTGATCAGTCCAGTGGCAAAAACACCATCACCTTTGCCGTGAGCACTTCTCATTTCCATTTTAGAATTTATCTGCTTATTCGCCACAGATCTGTTGTTGCATCTGCCATTTTTCTCACACATCTGTGAAAATATACAATTTATAATCCAAAAAATATATATTACTAGAGGACACTCTTGCTGACATGATCGAGCAGAGCAGCGGCTTCCCGGGCCGCAACGATTTTCATCATCATTGGGACAGTCGCAAAGATATACATCTACTGGGTTCGGGACAAGGCGAGGCTGGCGAGTGTCTTGATGATACACCGATGTCTAAAAAGAACGACATGTTAGCAACTCTTTGTGATAACAAACCTTTATCTTTGTGTAGTGTTCACCAACTATGTTCACATCTGGCTTAAGTGTTTCGAGGTTTCCTTCCGCATTCTTCCAGTCTAATATGTACATACATTATGAGGATACGTACACATAGCTTACAGCTGCTGAAGTCTTTGTCTTTGTTGCTTGGACGACAGAGAGAGTGGGATCCATCAAACATTGGGATAATAAAATGAGCGGGTGTCATGGTAAATAGGTTGTGGCAGCCACCCCATCTTATGGGAACAAATCCGGGCTTTCCGTAATATTTTCCATACTTGTCGCTGAGAAAATAATAGATAAAGTAAAATGTGTGAACCACTTACGAGGGAATACAGTGTTTCGGATATTCCGAGATATGCACAGCTATTCCAGGATAAAGTCTGTAATACAACTTTGATAAAAAGCTCGGACTACGCCTACCCATTCATATATCGTGCGATTACATGCTGTCCAGCTTTTACTGATTCTCCATATATACAAGACTCGCATACTGTCTCGTTTTGTTCAAATCTATCCCCTAAACTGATTATGAAGTTAAGTTTAAATGTTACTCAAAACCTTTAAAAACCCGAACGGTTAGGCAATCTCGATGAAATGCACGGATGCACTTTGAGCAATGAACTAAATCATGATCTCTCTCTAAAATTTGGGATTTATTTATAAATACGAAAATTTCAACCTTCACACTCAATACAGAAGGGAATGCGAGTGCATGGCTTGACCAATTTAGGGTTGTAGTGGTTGTGGCACATCACTTTTTTGTCCTGGAATTAAGATATATCACATACTATTTATACAAAATCAACTTTTCCATCATCTATAATTTCTAGCCCAGCCGGTAGGCACTCCAAATGATATCCTCGAAAACATCCGACACACTCAATGATGGAACCTGAATTATAAGTTGTTGAAAAGAAAACCCAGCAAAGAAAGAACGCACTTATAGTAATTATTGCGGATGACTTATAACGGTCCATCCAACAAGTGTCGCAGTGGTGCAAGGGGCATTGATACTGCCCAACTAGCGCCTTCAAATATTCAGCAGAGAATCTGCCAGCATTATATTCCTTAAAATAGGGATAATTTCGAAAAAATTCAGGAATACCTGTAGGCAAATGACATGAAAGTGAGTGTTGCACTTTTTTGTTGGCCTGTACTTTTTAGCACAGCAATGAAGCTCGCCTTTACTTGTATCATCTGTTTTGCAAACAAAGCACGATCTTTGGTCTGCATATGAAACATCCCGATTCAGATGCGTCCAGGAAACTAAATACTGATTCAATTGAAAATATCATAGGAAGTTATACCGGCGTTGCTATTCTGGGTAACCGAATCAGTGGAAATCTCGTTGCCATCTCGTGGTTTCTCTGAAATATTGTTACAGTGAATTAAACTAGAATCGAAAACACCTTCGCTTAACGTCTCTTCCTTCCTCATAGATTCGTTATCAGAGACAACACAGTGCTAAAATCAACCATAAAATTAAAAAAAAAAAACAATAATATCGGTTCACCTCGTCAGGTAGTTTCCTATTAATTGATTCTGCGTTTAAGCTAGACTCTGAAGTGTGAACAGAGTATTCATTATATCCTGATGCCAAATTTATTATATGCGCCATATCCTGTTTAACTTCGCTAAAAGAACTCTGACTTTTTTCTTGGTTGGTATTTTATTACCTGTCTCCATCAAAAATATCTACTGCCTGTAGTAGAAGCTTCATGAAAACGCAGATTGAATTTCCTAAAGTTAAAAGTATTGGGAATGATGTGTAAACCATACTATATTTCGCTTTATATTGAACATTCTTCAATTTCCCGCTAATTTTTGGCAAGGATGATCGATCAAACGAACGCTTTAGCGTCAACTTAGTCGATAAGCAATCATTCTGAAGTATAGATTGTAGGTATATATGAATGAAGTATTACCTCTATTAGTAGGACAAACAGCGATGCATCGCACATGAATAACTTCATACAAGAATCGTATTGGCTGGTGTCAGTACTCTGAATAAGCGACATATGAAAAGTTTGAAACCAAGAAACTAACAACTCTCGCTGCATTAACCTCTTTAAACAAAAGTGCATGTTTATCTATCAGGGAGACGAATTCGTTTGTGTCGAACTCGATCTTGGGAAGGGACAAAATGGCTTCATCTAGTTTACTAAAAAAATAATATAACAGAGAATTATTTGCCACTTACCATTTGAGAGCATGTTCGGATGACATTTCTTTCATCGCGAAATAAAAAATCTGAATAATGTATTAGTATTGATGATTTACCATTAATTCAAATAATAACTATTAAAATTCAAACAACTAAAGAACGCGCGCGAAATTTGAACCCACGCCTATACTACTCAGGGTCCAAAAAATAGCATATGTTGTATCACAGCATATTCTGATAAATAATACACTTCAAGAAGAAGAGAATCTGCTTCAGCCGGTAACAGCCGGATTGCTGTCGGACCCCACCGAAACACATCAGCTTCTGTTTTTTGCCACCTGAGTAGTGCCTACATAAATAAACTAGTTTGTACCTAAGCGTTACTAGAAGCAAAACGTAATATGGACAATTCCTGCAGGCCTAACATGATTAAGTTTAGTCCTTACCCAGTATGTGAGCTCGGAAGATATCCTAAGCAAAACAACTGTTACAACTAGGCGATCAGACTTTGAAATCCAGATTGTCGCGATTACTAAACAAGATGTTGGGTATAAGGAAACAAAACAAATCATTGCAATTTCAGCAATAAAAAACAAATGGAAATATTAGCCATTAATGAAGAGTGTAATTTAACAGACCCCGTTAAATAAATGTTTATTCAATCAAAAATAAATATACAAAGTATATGGAAACATGATGATCACAAAGTAAATGAAACTTACTGTATGTTGAATTGCTTTCCAATTGATGAAGTGTATACTGGTCGTTTCAATTCAAAAGCAAGGGAAGGCCTGATATCGCCAGGTTTTGAAGCCAGAGACGGACGAAAAGATCTGGCGAAAAAATCCGATGGCCTCTGAGAAAGTGGAGTACGTAGCGACGGACGAACATGAACCTTTAGAATCAAATAATGATAGCTTCCCTGCAGTTCAGCTTACCTTGTTTTGAGCTTGATTAAAATAATGAGGTATATTCGTTGCGGGTTTGAAATAATTGTCGTTTTCCTTTACTACGTCGCTTTCCGATGGCGACTCTTCGATAAATGCCTACAATCATTAACTAACAGTGAACCTCGTGATGTAGTTTAATGGATGAAGATACAAATCGCTAAAATCTATTTTGGGGGAGAATAGTATAACTCACAAGTTCTAAGTTTCCGCCCTCGAATATTGAAGATTCATCAAACAGCGGTTGTTGAATTGAGGATTGTTGGAGAAGTCTATCACGGAATGGCATATTAGAAAATGGGTCTAAAAAAGTTACAGCGTGGAAAAAAAGTAGTAACTACCTGTGCCACTATTATTGTGCACTTGATCAGCAAAATATGGTGAACCTGTGAGAGAGGAACCACCAGAAGCAATAACTGACATTCTACCGGGTTTCGCAGATGATGGAGTTGGTTGCATGACAGAGTTAGTCGCAATGACTTGTCTTCTACTTTCTAGCATTGGTTTTCTTGCAGACACTCTGTAGCTCGATTAAATTTAAAATTATTATAATACTAACGGTTGCTGTAGGCGTTTATCGGTCTCCTTGCGTTCCAAAATCTCTTTGGCGAAGATGGATGTGTAAACGGGCGCTGTAAGATGCGGTTACTGATGAGGAACAGCAGAAAGTTAACTTACGACGCAAATCAAATTTGTTAGCTGGGTTGGTAATACCCAGTGCTGCCAGTGATTCATTCAAGTTGGAAGCTGGCTGATAGGCTTTATTTAAACTATTGGCGATAGGAGGAAGCTCAACTGTAATACTGCATATGAAAAAGTACATAATGAAAAGTTACCAATGGTCTCAGTAGAAATCCTGTTGCTGCCTTGCAAATCTGTTTTTGAACTCGATGGACCATCTAGGAACTCGTAGTCGCGCGTCATAAGTTTTCCATGCATTCCTGAATCTAGGGTAATAGTTATAAAACGTGAACTAACCATTAATCTGCGTCTCAACTTCTCCGAGTGCATTAAATGCGTCAGTGATAGCTTTTCCCATCATGTTTTCTGATGTTTTGCAGATCAACTAAAAAATATTTTTAAAGAAATAAGAAGACACACACCTCTGCTTCTAATATTCTCGTTTTGGTACTTGTGATTGCCGCAATGGAACAGGCAAGGCGTTCCAATTCAGCTAATTCCAACTTCGCCAGACACTAAATAAATGAAAAATTACAACAATGAACTGTTAACCTGCCTTAAACTGATTACTATAGAGCTTCGCATCAGTACCGATTACAAGAGGTTTTCTGATCTGCGAAACTTTTTCATTTAATATCTCCAGTGCAGCATCGGCTGCTTTCAATGACAACATAGAACTGGTAGAGAGATTATGGTAGGGATCAACCATTCTTTTCTCGCCTATATTGATATCGATAAGAAAAATTATTATAAGAGGAAAAAAACGAAGTTGTAAAAATATTTCAGAGCATTATGAAAATTTGAAAAAAGTTAATTCGCGGCAGATATTTTGCCCTGCGCATCGACTTTTCGGAACGTTGATACGCAGTGAAGAGAAATAGAGCCCAAAATGCAAACGTTGGCCTATTTAATATAAGCATTTGTTTTTTATTACCGTTTTCGATTTACTTTTGTGCATTTTTTAATATAACGTGAGCATATAGTATTTTGAAAATTATTTTACTCTTTGGAAAGGTAACTGTCACGTCTTGCCGACTTTTTTTCAGCTAGTCTGTTTCTTCGCGATAGCCGTAATGAACATGCCAAAAAACAATCGTTTTGCCACTCTTTCGAATTTATTTTTGTTCGTTTGTTTTAATTAATTTGAGCATCTAGGATTTTGAAAATCTTACTTTTTGGAAACGTAACCGCCCTACTTTTCTCAGCTGGTCTGTTTTCTTCGCGTTAGCCCTAAATAACTGCAAAAAAAAAAGTGATCGCAGCCCGCTATTATTTTTCATCTACTTTGAACTTGTTCCTGAGATAGCTTCTCCCTTTTTCTCTGAATTTTCCTTCCTTGAAATATCATATAAATATTATAGGTATCTTTGAGGATTCCCGGTAGCAAAAAATGGCTGACCAAGGAGGAGAAGAAGTGCAGGTTGCCCCCGCTGCCCCAGTTGCCCCACCAGTAATGGACGTACAGGGTGCTTTGAAGGCTGTTCTTCGTTCCGCTCACTACGCTGACGGTTTGGCCAAGGGACTTCACGAGGCTGCCAAGGCTCTTGACAAGTAAGTTGTTTGCTTTAATTTAAGCCTTGGGTTCTGTCTTGAGTTTTTTCCTAATTTTTTTTACACTGATCTTTTCAGGCGTGAGGCTCACTTCTGCGTTCTTGCTGAGAACTGCGATGAACCCATGTACGTCAAGCTTGTCGAGGCTCTCTGCAACGAGCATCAAATTCCACTCATCAAGGTTGCTGACAAGAAGATCATCGGCGAGTGGTGCGGACTCTGCAAGTATGACAAAGAGGGTAAAGCACGCAAGGTTGTTGGTTGCTCTTGCGCCGTCGTCAAGGACTATGGAAACGAAGATCAAGGCAAGGCTGTCCTCCAGCACTATTTTGATTCCAAGAAATAGATCGTTGATTTTAAATAAAATTGTTTTGTTGAATCTTTCTTCATTCTTTCAAAAAATGCGTGTGGGTGTGTGTCGTTCTTTATCCTCGATTTCAGCCTGCTTTTAAATCATGGTCGTAAATCTGATTTTAAAAAGTTTTATTCAATGAGATGGCATAGTAAACGGTAATCCAGTTGTATCGACAGCGAGTATTAGAATACCATGTCGTGATATTGACCGGGTGGATTTTTTGGACCTGGTCCTGCTGGTCGGTTCCGGCCAATATTGAGCTCGAACATCGAAGTCTGCAAGTATTTCGTTTTTGTAATGATTTCACGGAAGCAAAATTTAATGTTTAGTAGTTGATTTCTTAGCCTGCCTTAATTGTATCCATGAGATCCTTAACGTTCTCCTTGGGGTGTGGATGGTTGAAGAAGTACGGTCGTTCCAGTGCGGCCTGTGCTGACGGTCGCTTACTTGGATCCAACGCCAATAAATCGTCTAGCAGTGCTATGCCCCATTCATCCTAGAATGAAAACAATAAAGACGTTTTTTCCTTCGCTCATTTGTATAGCGGTATTTTGATTTATGGTACCCACCTTTATGAGGCTGTGCATTTTAAAGTTGATCGATCTTTTTGCCTCTTTTCCTAGATCGACTTTACCCCACAGAGGAAGTTCTGTAACAGATGGCCAGTCAGTAGGTGAAATGGATCCACAAAGAGCGGTTATTAATTGAAGCTGCTTTTGTTCAGTATCACCCTGGAAATCAAATCTTAGTGATAGCGTGCTATGTTATAAGGCATATATTTTTTTCCCAATAATTAGGCTTTCAAGTTGCTCTAAAGCAATGTTTTTTTTTCTTTTTTTTGTGTAAAATCATAAAAATTATTCTGCTTTTGATATTTTACCTGCATGATCGGCCTGCGAACCCACAATTCGGCCATAATACAACCGGCACCCCATATATCGATGGAAGTGGTGTATTGGCGAGCTCCTGGAAAAATACCATATTTAGCCGTACAAGAAGGTCCTAGATTTTAGGTCACAAGGAATACCTGTCATTCTATTTGAGAATAGTTTTTAGCCAATTGAGTGATTGACGGATCGCCCTACCCGTGGCAATGTTGAAATGCTCATAACTATTTTGTAACTTTTCCTACCCAAGAGTAGCTCCGGTGGTCGGTACCAGAGGGTTACAACCCGATTTGTGTAGGCAGGATGATTCTTTTGCCGATTTTCTAAAATATATATTCATATTTATATATCCCTTAGAGTTGTAAACTCACCGGCAAATGGTCGGGCCAGACCAAAATCAGCCAATTTAAGAATACCTTCTCTTGAAATCAGAACATTTGCGGCCTTCATGTCACGGTGCATCACTTTTGATCTGTGAAGTTTGGCCAAACCGCTGAGCAGATGCTGGAATGACAATTTAGAATCAATTGTTATTGAGCGTTGAAAAGCTGAATCAATGTTCAAGCTTGATTCCAATCATGCCTTTCTGAGTGAACGTATATGCGAGAGTACACGTGGAGCAACTTTGGGGAATTCAGTTTATAATGAATGTTCCAATAGTGTTGGAGAATACGTCAAGATGCTGAATTTGTCTAGGCTAAATTCGAGATTCTTGTTCGACATTAGGTATGAGCTGTCTCCAGTCTAGTAGGAACCTTTCTTGTCTTATAACACTATTGTTAGGATTGCAAATATATTGAACCCGAAATCCAGATCTGGTGTTTTTCAAGAGATCGCTTTATAGCTATCCGCGAATCAGAATCATCCTCAGCCCAACCCATACCTGCATAACCCCTCGTAAATATGAAACTGCAACTTACTTTTAATAGTGTTTTAATGTGGGGGACACTTAGATGTATAGTTTTATTGGCTAGAATACCGGCGAGATCATGATCACAAAAAGCGAATACCAGAAAAAATGTGGACCTGTCTTTGGGGTTAGATGCAGCTAAAATGTATATTTATTAAATTGTTTAAAAACTTAAGACTTACTTTTATTACTGCAAACTTCTATTAAATCCGTAATATTGTCGTGCTTCAATTTCAGCAGCATCTTCACTTCTCTCAACGCTGTGATTGGAAACTGAAAATGATCACAGTAGGAACGCTTACGGATGTCGTTTTGATGATTGGAATCCTAAGTTTGAAGTATCATTCAATGAAGTCAGTTTTTAAGGAGTGATTAAGAATATTGTATGAAGTTCAGACGTCCGTTTTCACTGGACGTCCCGTACCATTTTCCAATGTCGGCCCGGCGAATATACCCCAATCCTGCCCATGAAACATCAACCCCTGGGTTGATAATAAAACCCGTTAGAACCGGGTTTGGCGCGAACGTTACACTAACCCCTTCTTGCTCATTTTCCAGAAGAATCTTCTTTAGAGCCACAATCTTCTTTGTCTTTCTACATCTCGCCTTGAAGACTTCTCTGAAAATAAATAGCCGCCATTTCATAATAATCACCGACGCTAACCCGAATGTTCCTTGTCCGATCTTATCGATTTTCTCATATTTGGAGACATCCTGGATGTAGGGGAATGGAGTATCTCGGACGTAGTCCAAAAGAGCTGGAGTAACCTAAACATTTTTAGTCAATCAACTATATTCGGCTTGTGGTTGCTATCATTCTTAGAGGTCGGTCCCACGCAGATCACACCAGCTTTATAGAAAATTTGATCCCTAACCAGCGAGGCTTAGGGACCGATTTCTTTACGGGGACCCCAGTTGTTAAAATCATTGGTAATTTATAATACGGACAGCAACTAGACAGGGGACATTCTAGTAATTACTGGACACAGTGTTACAGAACTCAACGTGCCAGGCCCTGAAAAATATCAGCGGCCCAGGCCGGACCGGGCCTTTAAATTGTCAAACGGTAGGTCCCGAAGCCTTGTTTGAGAAGTCTTCGGCAATGCCCCATCGTTTATACATACATTATATATATATATATATATCCTCGAGGATCATTTAAGCTACTGTTAGCAACGGTAGTGTAGATAGGGAACTCCATAGTTCTCCATAGAGCTCCAGTCATCCAAAGTTAAAAACTTCTTATCCAACGCTCTATCTATTTTGGATTGTACCTACCTTACAGCGATTCATTTCTTCGAGTTCTTCCGGAGTCGGCATAAGGGTTCTCGACGATGAGTTCCCGTTCACGGCGGCTTCAGAAGGTCCCCTTAACTAGTATTTAACAGAATAGCTAAAGCCGTATTAACCGTGACGACGAGGAATGCTCTCGGGGACGTTGAGAGGATGAATTACTTGGGTTTGGAGGCATACCGGGACGCATCCTAAATTAGTTCATTGAGTTTGATATTTTAGTATATATATGTGAAATGAAAAGATGTATTTAGCAAGGTTAATTTAAAGTTACAACATTGATTTAGCAGCATCGAAAAAATGTATACTTATTCCTATAGGCATGCGGGCAGAGCAAATTAAAACGGTTTATTAAAGTTATAATTGCAATCATATCTTACTAAATGATTAATAACATAAGGTTCAACAAAGCACGACGGTATACCGCGGTTTTAACTTAAACCATCAAATGAGACCATACTAATATTTTGCTACCGCGTGCCTCACGCGCGGCGTTATTAACAAAGAAATCGTGGGAAGTTTAAACTGCGTAAGCCATGCAACTATAAGAAGACGGTACTTCAAAAAGCGATTGGAAGTATAACTTCAGCCAGTCAGCATATGTTCCAGTATAGCGTAGTACATAGCATTTTTTCTCGCGATTTGTTCAGGACGGGGTTTCATTCACTCATCATGTATTCAACCTACTCCCGCTATACTCGATAAACTGTGGTTTTTGAGCTGGACGGTTCTTAGGCCTGGCCCGCAATTCTAAAAGGTTGGTCCTATTACCTTACGCGCCCCAGTGATAACCTGCAAGGCGCTGCCATGAGAATCAAAGATCTCTGCCCGATCTTATCAATTTGTGGTTGTTTTATTAGCCACTGGCTCGCACCGGACCGGCACTTTCGGCAACCATAACCCCCCGTAAACTTTTAAAAACTACTTAATAACACTAACAAAGGATCACATTTTATTTGCTTAAAAACGTTATTTATCGATTTTCTTTGTGTTATTCGATGGTCTTGTTGTAACAATATTCTCTGCAGACAAGCCTAATCATTTTCACTTTTTCAGTTTTATCCTAGCCGTAGCGGTGGTGATAATTCTTGCCGCGGTGGGGTTTATTCTTTTCTCTAGGAATATCCAGAAAATCAACGGTCAAATACGTTTTAAAAGACTGCGCTACTCGTTTCAGCGGTAAAAATCCTTAGAACCTTGGGAAAACTAAATTTATTTTATGATATATAGTAGTTATTATTGTAAAGTTTCAAATAAGCAGCTCAACTTTGAAAAAATAAGCTTTTTTTGAAAAAACTAACTAAACTTGTAAGGTTTCGAGACACTGACGAACTTGCCATGAAGATGCACTAAGCTTCGAAGCTACCATTTTATTCAAACCAACAAAACTACTCTTTTAAAACTATTTTAGCTGGTTTTATATATTTAAAATTATTTTAAAATGTTCGGCTTGCTTTTTATTCCGCGAATCAATATTCTTCGGGTGAGCCTTGAGGCAATTGCCTCACGCAGCCAATTCCATGGCAAATCAAAATCCGAAACGGCACGAAACTCGGAAATTTCTTCTGGAAAACTCCATAACTCTAGATATTTACTTTATGTTATTGTTTTTTATAAATTTGTTCGTTCCAGTGAGGTATTTTTGTTTTTCTTAGGTCACATGTCTTGGTTTTGATCAACAACCACACTATAACTCGTGCGTTTTGAACTTAAAGTATGTTCTAAATCTTTAAAAACACTCTTTTTGTATGATAATTGGTATCTTTATTTGTTATTTTATATTATTCAATATTGTTAATAGCACTCTCTTTAGAATCTATGTTAATATTGTTGATGTTATAAAGAAAACGGGAAAATGTTTGGAATGGTAGAACTCGCAAGCCATTATAGGTAAATTACTTCTTTATAATATTATATTTAATAATTAAAGCTTAATTACAATTTAATATTAATTAACTATTGAAGTTAATTAATATTACATTTTTGAGTGCACAAATGTTTAATAAACAACCTAATTTTTTCCTAAATAAGCCAGAGATCCCGAGCTGGCTTGTTCGAAGAAGCCACCCACGTTTTCAGTTTAATGTTTTTTAAATAAATAAAAACTGTTATGTTTATGTTTTTATATAAGAGTAAACATACGAAATGGTTTGATTTTATAATACCACGGGTTTGTTGAAAACTAGACGAATTGTAATAATCCGTACCAAAGCCTTAGCAAACTTATCTTTTAATTCACAAACTTTTTAGGCAATGGAAGACCGGTAAAAAGAATGGGGCGCACGGCGATCGACGAATCATAAAAGATGATATTCGACGGGTTGCTGGAGCATCGAAGTTAAGAGAGGAAACGAGTATTTCGGTAGGTTAGAGAAACTAGCAAATGCTTGACGATGTGTCGACGGCTCGCCAATGGAGACAGTGGGGTTAAAGGACTGTGCTCTCATTTTAAATTAAGATTCATTTTTCCCTGGAAAGCTTTGACCAAATCATTCGAAAAAACTCATTTGCATAGATTGAGCTATTCCCTTTCTAATGATATATAAATTAACATGAATTATTTAACAAAATCAGCCAGGTTATGAGCATCAAGATTTAACCATTTAAATTTGCTCTGTCCCTTTATGTTAGGGTGCGACGTGGTGTGAAGACAACTATGAATTCTTGTATCAGTCTTTTTATAGATGTTTATTTTATTGTGAGATTAAAATAAACGTAATCACATTCATGAATTTGTCATAACGAACTTCTCTCAGATGAACTAACTGCTTATAACTTCTACAAAAACCAACTTAATCCTAAACTGCAAACATTATCAACCTGGCTACAGTAACCCTACCTACCGTAATCTCATGTTCTATTTATTGTTTCAGTTGGAATCGGTAATGGCCGAGTTTAAACTGTCTAACAACACACTTCGTCGTATGATGTCCCATATGAGTGATAATATGGATAAGGGTCTGGAGTATGGTCTACAGAGATCTACAATAGCAATGTTACCTTCTTTTGTACCTGAACTACCAGATGGAACAGGTGCGTTCAGAATATAAAAACGAATAAACTACGAGTGGAGAGCATTCCGGTGGAAGCTAACCTTCGTAATGCGAAGCCCTGTTCGAAGCTATTTGGCACGGCTCGCCTCTTTTGAATTGTCTTTTTTTTGTCTTTTGAATTTGCTCTGTCTCATTTCGTTAGGGCGCGGAGAGCCGTGTTGCGGCCGAAGATAATAACAAGAAGCTACAGACCAGACAGTTTGTATGTTCAGTAGACAAATTTTTTAGAAATCAGATGCCGGTCTCTAGGTTTGATCTATTAGTTTAATATACCAAAAAACTAGGATATTTCTTTTGAATGTAATAGTATATCAAGAGATGATATGCAGCACCGAAATCATAGTTGCTGACCTGTTTTTTATTTCTCAATTTGCTCAGGCAAAGCCAGGGCTCAAATGGTTGAAAGATCTAGCCTGTGGCCGTAGTATAGAAACTCCCGGGTGGTTGCCCGAGAAGTTGAGAATTGTTGCCTGGGCAGGCTAAAAAACTGCCCGCGCACCCGCCCGGGCATTTCTATACTAAGGGAACTGGCCGGAAATCTCGTCTTTCATTCCGATCAGTTTGGCAGCCCCGGCCGAATCGATACTCCTAGCTGGTAATCGTAGCTTCCTTTGAAAACACTTTCACTACCCAACAAGTTTCTAATCTTACAATCTCTTGAATATATATATTTTAACTGGCGATTAACTCTATAAAATGCACGTTAACACCGGTAATTAGCATTGATTCAACCGAATTAGCCTTATAGCACGATGTTTCGTTTAGAGCGCGGCAAATTTGTGGCTATGGATCTGGGCGGTACAAATCTTCGCGTAATGATTATGGAGATAGAGCCCGGAGAGCCAATTAGAACGAAACAATTCAATACAAGAATAACCAATGCAGCTATGCATGGAAGCGGTAAACAGGTAGATCAGCAACAAAATATATGCCAACTATCTATTCACAATGTCGTAGGTACTAGGTAGTAGAGTTGGGCGTTTGGGCTCGTTTCCAAAAACGAGCTTTTTCGAGCTTTAGTGAATAACTGTTTTTACATAGTTCAGATTGAGCTGAATTTTTCTGACATTATCGAACAGGTATTAATACGTATAATATCTAAAAATTAGCTTGATACATCCAGTAGAACGTTAGTTTTTAAAAAGCTCGTTTTTAAAAACGAGCTCAATCTTTTTCGAACTTTCGTGAATAACTAACGTTCTACTGAATGTATCGAGCTAATTTTTGGAGATTATATGTAATATGACCAGTTCTATATTGTCAGAAAGATGCAGCCTGGTTTGAGCTCTATTTCAAAAGTTATGAGCTTGAAGGTGAAAAAATTTGAAAGCTCGTTTTTCGAAAACGAGCCCAAACGCCCAACTCTACTAGGTAGGACCTTATTTTCTAATATAGTCTGTATCATGAGCTAGGTTCCAGCTCAGTATCTTGAAAAGAGGCGGTGTTAAATAAAAACAAATTTACCTTCAATGAAAAGGCTCCCCAATTCATCGATTTTCATTACTTTTTAGTGTTTGGACTAAAAAGTTTTTATAGAACACCGCTGCTCCCCATTGGCCGTATAGAAACGCCCGGGTGGGTGCCCGGTCAGTTTTTAACCTGCCCGGGCAACAATTCTTAACTGCTCGGGCAGCCAAAAACTGCCCGGGCACCCACCCGGGCGTTTCTATACTACGGCCACAGGATACGGGCTGGAACCGTAGCTCGAACTTAGT
>JAQGAV010000191.1:0-42485 GCA_034691345.1 Phasmarhabditis papillosa
AACATTTTCTCCCACAAAGATGAAAGATCTGAGCGAAAAGCACAATATTTTAAAAAGTATCCCGCGTCAACGAGGACCTATTAAAAACATAAAACAAACAAACACAGGAGTATAAACAGTTCTCCGAGAAATCTATCCAAGAAAGCCATTCTATCCAGGTAGTGAAACGATATAAAAAGTTAAAAATTTGAAAGCATGGAGTCTTGTCGTAGCCTACTAGTTGTTGAGGTGGAATCATCTCATTGTCAGCAAAATCGAATTTCTCATTTGGTCGATTGTGAAATCAATGAAAATTTGAGAAAATTTAAAATCTACTTTAACTTGCATATATTAGTGTGAAACGATGCACTTAAACGGAATAAAGGCAAATATTTTAAAAATTGTAGAAATGTTAAGTTTGTATCACTGGTCCGTCACTTTACGTGGCAAACGAACCCATATCCCGTTCGGGCAAAAGTGACTATATACTTTACCGAAGATATCATGAACCAATAAATTGTATGAAATTAGCATATCAATGAATTAATCCATATACAAATTACTTTATCTGTGAAATTACTTGAAGAATTCAACACAGTTTCGAGTAAGAACAGTTTTAAATGGGTCAAATTGCAGTTCGAATAATGATTTACTCCATGTAAAGGGGTTACTTCTCTAATCGTTGGTCAGCCACGAACTGACTCATGCTGGAACTGTTTGTGCCACACAACTGGTTTTCACAATCAACACATTACTAACATTTTGATTAAAAGTAGCCATTAGTAAATAAATAACGCTGGGCATCACTCATTCCTTAGGAATGTATCACAACATTCAAAAGTTGGCTCCTATATTTATAAGTACACATCCGCCTGATTATTTTTTTGAAATCCGAATAGAAAAATATCCCATTACAACTTTCAAAAACGAACGCTCCCTCAATAATCGCGCCAATGTTGCGCTTTTCGAGTGCAGTGTAAGCGCTGGCGTTTTTCATGTGTACTCATTTTTCTATGTGTTATCACGTTTTCCGTGTTTTGCTTCGTAGTTTACTTGAATCTAATATTTATCATAAATTTAGTTCATTTCTTATATTTCCAGCAAATATGCTCTCGGTAGCCAATCGTGGTCTCCGTGGATTAATATCCAAACGGGCTCTCGGAGATGCTAAGCGCAGCAGCATCTCCGAATACAAGGTCGTCGACCACGCATACGATGCTGTAGTCGTTGGAGCTGGTATGTTGACCAATCATTTTATAAGCTAATTCCATGTTTTGAGGTGGCGCCGGACTTCGAGCTGCCATGGGTTTATCCGAAGGCGGACTCAAGACTGCCGTCATCACGAAGCTCTTCCCAACCCGCTCTCACACTGTCGCTGCCCAAGGAGGAATAAACGCCGCTCTGGGAAACATGAATCCCGACAACTGGAGATGGCATTTCTACGACACCGTAAAGGTGTGGTTTAGTCGTCTCGTCAATAGCAAGCAGAACGGTCGTCGTTGTAAGATACAACTATCAGCAAATTTTTTTTGAGCCTGTTATTAATTATGCCGCATAGTCGTTGTTATGGATTAGTTATTGCACTCTCGACGACTTTTTTTGTTTGGCCCAATAGGATAGACCGGATCCCTGTGTTGAGGACGAAAAACCTTTAACGTTTCTTGATTCATATTATTCTTTCTTGAAAAGTACAAATTAATGGTTGAAACTATAGTTATCCCATTTATATTGATGATCACATGATTTTATACTTTTATAGGGCTCCGATTGGCTCGGTGACCAAGATGCAATCCACTACATGACGAGAGAAGCCGAAAGAGCCGTCATTGAGCTCGAAAACTACGGCATGCCTTTCTCCCGAACAAACGACGGAAAGATCTACCAGCGTGCATTCGGAGGCCAGTCCAATGACTTTGGACGCGGTGGACAAGCCCACAGGTTAGAATGTTTGACTCTTACAAATTTGAAGTATTTTGTTTAGAACTTGTTGCGTAGCTGATAGAACTGGTCACTCGCTGCTCCACACTCTCTACGGAGCTTCCCTACAATACAACTGCAACTACTTCGTGGAATACATGGCCTTGGACCTGATAATGGACAAAGGAGCCTGCGTTGGAGTTGTCGCCATGAACCTTGAGGTATTGTTTCAATTTTGTAAATAATTATATATTTTTTCTTTTATAGGATGGATCAATCCACAGATTCCGCACCAAAAACACCGTCTTGGCCACCGGAGGATATGGGCGTGCTTACTTCTCCTGCACATCTGCCCATACTTGCACTGGAGATGGTAATAATATTGATGGTTCTATTTTAATCACGTTGTTCAGGTACTGCACTCACTGCTCGTGCCGGAATCAATAACTCCGATATGGAGTTTGTTCAATTCCATCCAACTGGAATCTACGGTGCCGGATGCCTGATAACCGAGGGATCCAGAGGTAGTTTATCTACTTCTGTTACATTCTGATTGTTTTACTATAGGAGAGGGTGGCTACCTTGTCAACTCTGAGGGGGAACGTTTTATGGAAAGATATGCCCCGGTTGCCAAGGATTTGGCCTCCAGAGATGTAGTTTCCCGTTCAATGACGTTAGAAATTATGGAAGGAAGAGGTGTTGGTCCAGACAAGGATCACATCTACCTCCAACTACATCATCTCCCAGCCGAGCAGCTCCAACAAAGATTGCCAGGTTGAAATATTGATGAATTTATGTTACTATTTTATTAGGCATTTCTGAGACTGCCATGATCTTCGCTGGAGTTGATGTCACAAAGGAACCAATTCCAGTAATCCCCACAGTTCATTACAACATGGGTGGAGTCCCAACGAACTACAAGGGAGAGGTAACTCTATTTACTTACCGTTTTAGTTCTTATGTTTAGGTAATTAGCTATACCTCAGAGAAGGGCGACCAGGTTGTACCTGGCCTATTTGCAGCTGGGGAATGCGCAGCTCACTCGGTCCACGGAGCCAACCGTCTCGGAGCCAATTCGCTTCTGGATCTTGTTATTTTCGGCAGAGCTTGTGCTATCACGTTAGTTTCATAAGTGTTCATGTTTGACATCAAGTATTACTTTACAGCATTCTCAAGGATACTAAGCCAGGAGTTGGAGTACCTGATCTGCCAAAGGACGCTGGAGAAGCATCTGTTGCCAACGTGGACAAATTGCTTACCAGCAAGGTTAGTTTTTATAAATTGTAACGAACTGATATTTATTATTAGGGAGATGTCCCTACTGCTCAGTTGCGTCTTAGCATGCAGAAGGCCATGCAGAAACACGCAGCTGTTTTCAGAAGAGGAGATATTCTTCAGGTTGTGTCCGGTCATTTTCAAATTACAGTTATTCTTTAGGAGGGTGTTGATGTGCTCAGCAAGCTCTACAAAGAGCAAGAAAATATTCATGTCGCTGATAAGGTTTTTCAAGTTCAAGTATCTCTTAATCGATTATTTATTCCAGGGATTAGTGTGGAATAGTGATCTGGTCGAAACCTTGGAATTACAAAATCTCCTGATCAATGCTTCACAGACAATTGTTGCCGCTGAAAATAGAAAGGTAATGTCTTTCGTTTTTTTAAAATTGTAGTTCTGCTCTTCAGGAGTCTCGCGGGGCTCATGCTCGGGATGATTTCCCTCATAGACTCGACGAGCTTGACTACAGCAAGCCACTGGAAGGACAGACCAAGAAGGAATTCAAGGTAACGCATAGCTAGTACTAGACCTTCCAAGATTTTTTTCCAGGACCACTGGCGTAAACACTCAATTATCAGATCTGATATTCCTTCTGGTAAAGTCAGTCTTGACTACAGGCCCGTAATTGATACAACATTAGACAAGAGCGAGACCGATTGGGTTCCACCCAAGGTTCGCTCTTATTAATTGATTTTTTTATTGTATATTACCATAGTTTATTGTAGTAAGTAGATATTGTTTGATTGTACGTACGGTTTTATAGTTGTAATTGTCCGGTAATAAATCATTTGTATCTAACGTTTTTTGTTCTATTTCGGTAGTGTCCGTCGTGATTAACTTGTGTTGAAAGTCTTTCGTCGTTAGTTCATTCCCGTCTGTAGGAACCGGATGTATTAAATGGACTCGGAACTTATCGCAAAGGGAGTTGAAGCATGCCAAAGAGGGAGCATCGAATCCATAGAGGACCTTTTGCAGGTTGCGAAACTGACGAAAAATTTCATAGTAACTGCTTTAGAGTGGGCTAAGGGCTACTGATGTAGATCCCGATGGGTGCTCTTTACTCCACTGGGCAGCCATAAATAACAGAGTTCCTGTTGTAAAAAGGTAGAATCAGAGGATTTTATGGTAGCAACACAAACATTCAGACTGTTATCAGGTGGTGCTGAACCAAATTTCATCGGAGGCGTTCTGAAATCGACGCCCCTCCATTGGGCAGCTCGTGTTGGAAATCTAGCATCATGTATCCTGCTAGTCAAGGTAACCTTTCTATATATCTACCGCGCTTCCTTTTTTCCGTTTGAACTACTACCTGCTAGATCTGGTTTTGCGAAATTAGACATTTACTGATTAATCCTTGTCAGGTCTCATATCACGAATCAGTTAACATCATGCCTGCATATTTTCGTTGCTATTTGATTGAACTAAATAGATGCACCATATTTGTAAAGTAGACCAACTTCCCGTTTTAGGCAGGAGCAACGTGCAACATCCGGGATACGCAGGGCTACACACCTATTCACTTAGCCGTTCAGGTAATTGGCACTCGAACTAGCATGGTCAACTTTATATTTAGGGCCAACATTGTAACTTGGTGGCATATTTTCTCGAAAAATTCGATTATGCTGTTCATGTGACGGACAACTCCGGTTAGTTTCATAGTGCAGTAGTATATTCGCTGATCAATTTAGGCATGAATCCTGTTATGTGGGCTGCTTACCGAACATTTTCAATTTTCCCTCTTCGCTTGTTCATAAGGAAAGGTGCTGACTTAGATGCGGTTGAACACTTGCAGGTTAGTTGGTTTATGCATTATGATTTAACATTTCATTTCAGGGGAATACTGCATTGCATATGGCCGTCCAGGAACGAAATTACATTGCTGTTAGGTTCGTTTGAATATTATAGAAAGCTATTTTACTATTTTTTTCAGGGAACTCGTTTCCGCTGGCGCGGATGTTACTATCAGAAACAAACAGCAAGAAACACCCGTCGACATTGCCAACAATAATAGAAACAAAAGAATACAAGGTATGATCATTCATAGTAGATGAGGCATTTTATTATTTTTGAAGATTGTCTCAATAGCAGCATGGACGCCTCTTTGGGAGACCAAATGAAAAGAATTCGTAGATTCTTCGAATTTTTGCTGCCTGGTATTCAAACTACGTCAAACGCATGTGATTATTTTGTTATAGGAGCGTTCATGTTATGTACAGCCATTATGTACCATTTCCTTCATTACGGATTGGCATCTTGCATTCTCCTATTGGTTGTAATTGTGATGGCATGGAAGTCAAAATTCAGCATGCATAACCTCAATGACAGCGTCATCCCAATTGGAGTATGTGTTGCGGAGGCATGTCTGATGGTGTTACTTTGGTCAGTTTTGTGAGTTATTTAGCTCCTAATGCAATCTATTATTTTGAACGCTTCAAAAATTCATCTTGCTAATGGAACAGTAGGCTATTTTTTTGTCAGTGAATTAATATGGCTCATTTTTGTTCACTGGTTTGAGCAGACTTTTTAATCTACTCTTAGCACACGGTATACCATATCTGATTTAGTGGGTTGAGGATATATAACTGATTTTCAAGATAATCTTGCTAAAAAGCATTTATAGTCTCTTTAGTAGTTATGAGTTTGGAATTAATTTCTGAATTCGTTCTTCTGACAGCGCATACCAGATCTGGTTAAGCGGATTCAGCTCAACATTATTCGTGATTGTTTCTTTCTGTAAGATATAGTTTAGACAGCTTACTGTAATTCTAGGATTTAACTAACTTCCTTCACGTAAATTTCTGGACAGTAACGTCGGTTAAATGCCTGTATATTATATAGGAGGTTGTCGTCCAATGTTCCAGGGTTCATTTGCAAGTAACTGTAGCCCATACTGTAAAAGGGTAAAGTCTGCAGATTGGCCTGTTTCTGTCTTACAGCAATAGATTATTCTGTACTCGCTGGATCGTCGCAATATCTCCCGTAGTGTTACTGACAAGTACAGTATTTTGTTGCGACGAGGTGAGGTTTGTGCTGTACAAATTACTATATGCATCCAAATATCCATATAGTTTTTGCCATGAAAAGTAGGCGGATGGATCATCTTTACGGGCTGGCCTAAACATGCGTTTTTCGAGGTTGCTTGTACATAATTATGATATCGCCTTCCTTGTCATTTAACCTTCAAACTAACGTTATGTCCATATGTCCAATCACATAGTTGTCTTGCACAAACCATCTGTATTTCAAGGTGGCAACAAGGGACATTACCGCTTGCATCTACAATTTTGGGTATTGTTTTATTCTCTATATTTATTTTTGTATGTTCTTACCTGAATATCATTGAATGGTTCCGATCCGTTGTTAACGATTTCTATTCCTGTCGAATAAGTGTTGACATCGTTTATTTCCCTCCACCTTCCACAGCCAGCGTGCCATGCTCTGTGATATTCGTTCACTTGTCTGTAGATGGTTCCATTTCTAGCAACTGTAAACACTTCTTTTATTTTCATTTTCTTTTTTCCTACCTATGTATTGTACCGAAAGACCTCTGTTATTTAACGCCTGTATTGTATCTTCGACCGTTTCGTTGACGGTATGGTGAATAAGAATAATTTTCGGTACGACGCATCTTGAAGTGGGACTGTAGTTGGTGGTTGTGTGCGTAATATCTACGACTGTAAAAGGGGATCTAGCATCTTGAATCTAGTAAATAATAGAGTTCAGTTAGCTCTTCTTCTTTGTATTTACCGAAATAGTACAGAAACCTGTGTCGGAGCAAGTGGTTTCAGGTGTTGTATCCGTGCGATAGTTTGCATCACCATAATATTTATCCCAGTGACAGCTAATTGTGCTCTTGTTGTTTATTTAGTCGGCAACACCTACTTTAGTTCATTGGTGTATGCAGTCTTCTGAGGCTCTAGATAAGAATTAGCACCTAGAGGTGCTTTCCCCTTTGTTCGCTGCTCACTGTCTGAAGTATGTTGTACGTATTTCTTGCAGCTCGGAGATAATTTACCGTAAACGGTAGTTTGACTATCACACAAGTGCATTTCTGTTTCTACGTTTTGCAATTAGTTTTATTTTCCTGATATTGATAGCGAATATCCAACAAGGAAGGAAAGTATCATTGGCAGAGATAGAACCAACCTGTTCCATCCTGCTTAGCTCTAGTTGCTATATCCATACACATAGAACAGTCTGTCGTCTGAAATTCCTTTCTCAAATATGTCCTAATTTTTGTTTGTGCTTACCTGGCTTGCCGCATAATGGCAATATATTAATAGACAAAGTGGGCCCAAGCGTACCATTAGAGACATTTGTTCAAAATAGTCGCTCTCGACCTCGGCTATGGGTCCAACTGATTACAATTATTGGGACGACAAATATTGCTTAATATACACTCTACTATCGCGCTCAATGTTCTAGTCAATTCTTTCACCAAGGGCTTCCCCCTGGTCACATTTTACCACTGATTAGAAGGTTCTGCGATCAATAATCATTATGCTCATTTTAGGTGCTATAATGTTCACTTTTTTGCACCTTGGTGGCTCCAAATAATATTTTTCTTGATTATGGGAACTCTGTTTTTATCGTTGATAGCGTAAGTGTTCTTTGCTTTTTAACCTTACATATATGTGTTTCAGTATATTCTTCGGTGATCCAGGTGTCGTCGCGGCCTCTCCCGATGCATCCTCCTTCATAGAAATGGTTGAATCTCTACCACATAAGGTCAACTACTGCTTCACCTGTTGGATCGACAAATCTAATGCTAGACACTGTTCTATCTGCGATCGGTTAGTCAATGCGTTGTTAAGTCATGTTACGTATTGTGTTTGCAGATGTGTACGTGGGTTCGATCATCACTGTCCCTGGCTTCATCAGTGTGTCACACGGAAGAATCTCCGTCTTTTTGTAACGTTCGTGTTTTGTGTCGGCGCTTCAGCTGCTATTTACACGGGCACATCACTGAACCTTATAATAAGGGAGATAAGAGACTATGGATTCAGTAAGTTGCGAGTGAATATGTGTGTCGACTGAATAACATTTTTAGATCACGTAATGGAGCATCGGTGTTTTATGGTGCTAACCATGGGATTAGCTTTTTTCCATGCGATTGCACTCTCGGGTCTTTTCATCACACAGTGTTACCAGGTACATTTTATTTACATCAAAATTGCATCTCTCTTGTATTCCTTAAGATATCCTCCCGTGTTACAACCTACGACCGTATTCAAATGCATCGTCACGGAAAACTCCACGAAAGCTCAGCGGAGAGCTCAGCATCTGTTTCTGAGGCACATGGCCACAGTCATTCTACATTCCAGGGAAGCGTATCCTGTTGTGATAGAATCTCAAACATTGTAGAATTTTGTGGTGGCAAACATTAGTTGTATTTTTGCTTTACTTTTCTTCTCTATTTTTCTATTTTACCTGCTCATGTATTTACTCTCTGTGATGGTTTTAACTCTTTAATAAGTTTGTTTATTTTGTACTAATGTGATTATGATTGTGATAATGTCTACAACTTAGTTGTTTTATCTGTTGATCTCGTTGGAATGAATTTTTAACTTTTGGTATTGTTTTTCTTTGTGGGGTTTGTTTCACTTATTATTGAGATGTGGGGATATCCCTGAAGGATTGCTTGATTTGGTCGTTGCAGATGATGTCTGATAAACAGTTGAAGATGGTTCAGTTCAGTGAACAAATGGTGCAGGACAACGGTATTTCGTGCAATAGTTTCTTTAATTGTATAGTTTTGTAGCTACAGACAAGAAAATGTCGCAACTGGAACTGGAAAATAAATGGAGGCGCCAAGTTTATGAGGCGATTGAACGATTATGCGATACAATAAATGAGAGCTCGCTGCTTCAAATGGTAAGATTTGCAGTTCTTAGGCTGCATTTAATTGATTTTATGTATTATGTTGCTTTCGTTTTAGTTACCGAAACTGGATGTGGGTAGTTGGAATGAGATCCTCGAGGAGCGTTTCATAGCTCATCAGTGCGGTATTCCAACATGTAACCAAGAAATTATTCACAGAAAGCCACAGATGTATCACGTTGACAGAAAGGATAAAAAGGTATTGTCATAGTTATCTATTTTTCTCCAATAACTGTTTTCCGATCTATGAAAGATGTACAAAGAAGCACAAGTTCTGTTCTCCAGTATGCCATCGTCGTTTCCTCTCACTCCGATCTCAATTGTGCGCCTACCCCCTATGGTTGACGGGAGAAACGTCTGATCGTTTTGGTCAGTTGGTAAACGCTCATTGAATTGGTATTATCTCTTAGTGATTCACTAATTTTTGTTAACCGTACCTTTCGCGAAAATCATTCCTCACTTGCTGGTGCCATGGGACTCGACCATTGTTCTGAATTCGTTGCTATGGAAACTGCTAAATTTTTATTTCATTATACGAGATCACTGAACGAATATTTTTCTCTCTTAGCGCATTAGTGTTTCCTTTACCTACTTAATTATATTCATCATTATATTGCAGAGAAAACGTATGTTCTGAATATTGAAGAAGTTCCGCATTCATCGGAGGTGTCTGCTTCGAATACCGTAGAAATTGTAGCGGCGGAGGTTTCTGTGGTCAATGCACTGAATGAATTAAAGGTAACAATTTAGTCCCAACAACAAAATAATCTATTAAGATCCGCGATCGAGATGATGATTCAACAGCAGAAGAGTCGGATGAATGCGAAGAAGCAATCAGATTGAAGGACACAGTCAGTAGTTGCGTATAAACTGTCATTTAAAGGTTGTAATTTAGGATAAATTGGCGGTAAATATTCAGAACTTCATAAAGGTGGAGGCAGCTCCCGTAATGCCGCGCTCTCAACCTGTACATGTGCAGCACAGGTTTTGGTTTATTTAATGCTTATTTGAAATAATACTTGCAGGAAGCCTATTATGCGGGTCGCTCGTAATCCGGCAAATCCCCGTCTGCCGGACCTTCAGCAAACGTCAACTGCTAATCTGAAGTTTTCCGTTGACGAAGATGAGAAGCTACGCAATTTGAGGTGAGCATTCATTGTGATAGGCTGATTTGCTTATTTCTGCAGATCGAAATATTCCCGTCTGTCTACTATTAAAGCACCAATTATGGTCGATGCTGCTCCTCTAAAGGCCAGTAAGGTTGGCGAAGTAAATCGAGCCCAGCGAGTGAAAACGATTGATATGGCAAGTTTTGCAAAAGTTTCTTGGTTATTGTTGATTTTTTCGATTGATTATGACGGTGAGCTGGTCTCGCAGCCTTCGACTTCAAATACATTGGACACTGATGCTATAAACGAAAACCTGCCGACTGATGGATTAATCGAGGAAGCTACTAAACTTCTTAGGTTAGCCTTTTGATTATATTTGAAAATGATCTTTGCTATCACAGTAGTTGGTGGTCTACCGACAGTGTGAAACTACTGGAAAGAGGACCTATGAAGCCTGCTAGTGATATTGACCGAATTATGCGGCTCTATCTGCAGGGAGAGACATGTGACAGTGATCTGGTTAGTAAGTCTATTTTAATTTTTGCCATTTTCTATTTGCCAATTCAACATGTATTCCTAACTATTTTCAGGAGACCATCAGAATGCCTAGAGTAGACTGTTCGGAGGTAAAGAAAAAACAAATTGAAATCCTCATCCATACTCTAAAGCCAGTGTAAGCTTTTCTTTAGGTGAATTGAATTGATTACTATTTCTATTTAGATGGCGAGAAATGGAACAAAAGTTGAAAGTGAAACATTCAACAGCAACTCTTCTGAACCAGCTGATCTCAACGCTGGCACTTCAGGCGGACACCATTGCTGGCTTCGAACGGCAATTGCTGAGGATTGTCGCCATCGTGGTTTTTCGAATGTGAGTTATATATTGTTTGCTTCAAATGCTCTTACGTATTTTTCCACGTTTACAATGTTCCGCTTCATGTATCTATCTGCCAAAGTACTCCACTTCCTAATTTCAATATAACGTGCGCAGTCTTCTGTATATTTATATGATTCTCTATCTTCTGATCAAATTTAGTCATTTTCTTTGCATAGCCTAGTCTAGTCGATATCTGTCAATTTCCAATCTTAATACGATTTTATATTTTCTTTTCTTTATATTTCTTTTTATACTTTATAAGACGAGACGAGAATCTTTTTATATTTCCAGTATTTGTCGTCTGGATTCTTCATTGGACGACGATTTTTTCCCTGGCGGTCACTGTTCCCGAGAAGTACAACAATATCTGGACTCCAACTCCATCCAATTACATTCCTATGAGCAAGTTTGCAATCATTTATTGTTATAGTATATTTGCATCTTAATTCCTGATACTTTGTTATTAAATATTTTCTTTATATAATCATCATTATAGTATATTTTTGTCCCGTAGATTGCAGTATAAGTAAGTATAATACTGAATATATGTGCTCATAATAACGGCAGCATTAAAGCAAACAATGTTGGCAATATACGAAAAGCTGAAGAAGTTCGCAATGATTGGTCGTCGTTAATGGGTTTACGTCCGTGTCCACGTACAGGGTAACCGGATGTGCTTTTAAGAGGAGGCTGGAATTAGAAAGTTTTATCTACATTTGGGACAATATTTTTCGTGATGTTTGCGTCACCACATCTATCAGTCTTTTAAGGGTCATGATGGACTGCTTTGTCCGATTTAACCCCGTGGTTGCTCTATAGTAGTCGCCTTGCTCGAACTGAATCAACATCTCAAAAAATGCTGGTCGAAACTGGAAAGCCCTGGTAGAGCTGTAAATTCTCACTGCCAAAATCTTAAGGAATTGTGATCCCACCTTTTGAGTCGTGGTAATTTCCGTCATCTTAGTCTCGTAAAGCTTCTCTGGAGTTGCTCGGAGTCTTCTCAGAGCTACAGTTACATAAGGAGAACGGTTGTTCTTTGTAACAACTACTTTTCTAGTCTCCGGAGTATAGTCGGGATGATCGAAGGTTACCTGAAGAAGAAGATTGGGTTTAAATTGTCTGCTTCTGCTTTATATTCATTTCCCCATAGTTCACGATTCACAGCGGGTCGAAACAGTCATTTTCGTTCAGCCGCATTTTTGACTGAAAAGTGGACAAAGAATGGATAATTGGGTCCCGACACGAAAACAATTTTGTTTAAGATAGTTTTTGACCTTATATATTATCTTTTTGTTTCATTTTTTCACAATAAAATGGATCTAGTGGCACGTGCCATTGCAGAAAAAAATAATACTGAAAAAACAACGTCTATCGCTAAATCTGGAAACCCCAAAATATGCCATTGCGAGTAAAAGCACACTGGTTGCCGTTGGCAGCCTGCCAGACAACCATTCAGCCCGCAGTGGATTGCAAAACTGTCCTGTCCTGGCAGAATAAGTGAGAAAATATAAAGTCAAGCGAGGTTAGGTTACTGAACTATTGGAACTCTGACATGGCATGTATAAAGTAGAGTAATTCAAGCTAGGTCAGATTGGCAACCTTGCCACAGTCCATTCAAAGCCTCAATCGGTAGCGCGGTATATTCGGTATGTTAATAGCTGGGGGTTGCATTAAACTAAATATACCGTTTTCATATAAACCTTGAATATTGTGTCACAGTTGTAACTTTCAAAGTATAGTTTTTTCCACTACCTAAATGGGAAGAGCGGTATGGTAGTAGACTTGGTGTTACTATATTTTTAAGTGACTATTTGTCCATAAGGCCGTTCTTCTATTCATATCATTTTTCTTTTATATCCAACCTCATAAGTTCCTAAGTTGGCTAATCTCCAAAATTCTCCATCTCCATAGCTGATGAGTATTTTCGCCTCCGCATCGATGCTAATAGTCGCATTTACAACACCGTGGCCAGTTTCACCGTCCACTATTCGACCGTGGATTGCACTGGAACATTACGGATTTCTTTATAAAGCGCAAAAGAAATGGCTGAATTGATTGGGGTCACTGGGTTTGTCAAAATCGATCTAGGCCCGGCTGAGGTCTGAGTGAGTTACATTCAATCGAGTGTTCCGAGACTACCGGCCAGTTCTGGTTTTATGCCATCCACATTCGGAAATCCTTTGAAATTGGCCCGGGGGATCGTTTATAAATATTCAGTCAAACGGCGCCAACTTCTGTTGCAGTTTTGACTGGTCGGTAAAATAAGATGGTTTTGTTGAATTCGGGGATGTATCGAGCCCGTCAACATTTCAAAATCAAAGAGATATTCATCAAAAACTCGGCCCCCATTTTTCTCATCACTGGTTAACTCAAATTAGGCACTGTGGCCGTAGAGTAGAAACGCCCGGGTAGTTTTTGGCTGCCCGAGCAGTTGATAATTGTTACCCGGGCGTTTCTATTCTACGGCCACTGGATTCAATTTTGGCAATGTATCCCACATTATATGAATCGACAGGTCGGGCCAAATTCCTTGGCCGGATTGCTATCTATGCATCTAGGTACCTATAAGACTTGCTAAACACTTGAATATTGACTGTGCCATTCGGATTTAAGATATATACTTCATACTCACTTATGTACTTGATCTATATAATGGAGTAGTGCAAATTTGTTCTCATTCCATAAGAACCTTAGGTCTTCTTGTTTAGGAAACTTTACACAGTTCAACTCTACGGTAACTTCGAAACAGTTTGTGTTTAGATAATTCCAATCCTGCATTCCACCCGGAACAATGTACCTGAAATATAGGTTATTTAGTTTTACAGGAATACGTTTCCAAAAGAAATGGGAAAACTAACTGAAGTCAGGAGTAACAATATGGCAGCAATATATAGATATTATATATTACTACCATAAATTTGGACCATTTCCACCCTTGGTGGTAAGCTTTATATGAGTGTCGAAACCGGTTTTCGGCACGGTTTCTTGAATCAACGGAAATTCTCATAAGCGAGCGAAAATATGCCGATCCGTTGCGCAAATTAATGTTTCGCAACACGAGACCACATATATTTGGAGCAAAATGTGGAACTAGAGATGTTAACTTGGTCTGGATTGGTCTGGTCTGGTCTGAGCTCAATTTTTTCAGACCAGACCAGATCAGCCTAGCTCAGACCAGATCAGCTTAGCATCCCTGTGTGGGACGAAGGGACTTTAAGAAGCGGTGGCTTCATAGCAAAGCACCTAAGAGCGGAGGTTTTTTGCTTCGGGAGTATTCGACCTCTAGCTTATTAGATAAACCTTTTGTAAATTAGTTGTATATTATCAATGTCATCATTGTTTTCTTACCAATCGGCTCCGTTAATAATTCCTTTCTGTGGATCAGAAAGAACATCCAAATCGGAATTTATGCAGCGAGGACCCTAAAATACTCATTATCTTGTGTTGAACTACAATTTCAATAAGGTATTAATGCAGTGGCTAGATTTTTCGATCGGGCATAACTGGGTACTGTGACTACTTCGAAAGTGACCAAGTGAGCGCTAATTTCTTTTCTATAGATTGTGCTTCAAAATCTAACTATACTCTATCTCAAGACCTAGGTTTCCAGCGCGGTATCACGAGCGGGGCGCAGTGTTATAAAAAATGAATGTAAGATCGGTCGATGTGGCGAGTTTTCTCCAAAAGTACATTCATTTCTTATAACACGGCGGGCGCCCCGCTCGTCATACCGCGCTGGAAACACAGGTCTTGAGATAGACTATATAATCATTTCCTATGAACAATTTGAGCCTATTATCTTTTAAAGAAACGCCTTCCTTCATTTGAGAAATAAGTCTAAACAGTAGCCAAGAGTTAATTAGTTGGTTCAGATAGATCAGAAATCACTCTACAAACCAATAGTAGCTTGTTTAAAATCCAAGTAACCCACCGGTCTCCACATTCTTTCATGTGCTCTAGCATAAGAATATGCTAATCTAACAAATAAATGATTATCGGGAGACGGCGAATAACGTCGTTCCCAAGTACGGGAAGGATAGTCGTCAAAGGGATAGTTGACTGAAACGAAAGCTATAATTAGAGACCCAGGGTCAACATTTCTCGGGCTGGCTCGGGTCTGTGCCGAGTTTTGGGGAAATACCGCGCAGTGGTCCAACATTATTGAATCGGGCCGGCCCGTTTGCACCCCTGTTAGAGACCTACGGGCCCGGCCTGACTTGCAAACCACGGGATAATTTAGAACTTAAACTAAATAATTTTGTAATTTGTGAAAATCGGGGCCGGCCCGGCCTCCACTTTTGCCAACTCTGCTCCACTCTGATCTCGAGATTGAAATTTCCTACCCCATTCTTGATAAGTAGATTTGGTGCTATTAAAGCATTTGAATAGGAGTCTTTAAAAATTCAGAGTATTTACTCAGAAAAGCATTTCTTTAGCATTATATGGTTTTTTTATTCAGGCCAGGGGTCCGGGCCAAAACGGTTTTTTCTACCCTTTCCCTACCTTGGCTCAGTGGAGCTTTGATCGTTAAGGTGCATCGTTGGCATTAGCTGCTTAGGTTTTATAATCTGTTATTTGCGGAAATTAGCAAATCATTCAACAAATTCTTCAACACAGGATGAATCTTTTTAACTTTACTGGAATTACCGCAACCCAAAGGTAGAAACTACAATAATTTGACTGAAATAATATTCAAATATCTTTTAGCTAGTTCGAGTAGTTTGATTTTCTTCTATCTAGAGTTGCTACTCTTATTCCAAAAATGAGTTTCAGAATTTGGTCTTTCCCAAAAAAAAGTCCCATTAGGTACTCCGTCCATTATCACCATAACTAACCTAACGTAATTCCTCCATGTAGATTAGCAGACAGTACAAATGGTATTGTCTTAGTCCAGTTCATTATTGCCAATGTTTCTGCTTCCGGTTTTAGTGAAGGAAAAAAGGCGGGGAATCTGGAGAAGACTGCATCATATAAGTTTTTAACAAAAAATATGCTATGCCAGACTTCTCACTGGGGTGGGCGGGCCTTGTTTCAGAGGTCTCTGCTACCCAATTTTGCTCGGATTCGGATCCGGACACTTGTTTGAGGATCTGTCAAAGCTTCAATTCCTAGTTTACGATACTTTAACAGATGCGAGGACGACCAATAAAATATCTCGTTGCGAGAGTTTTCAGAAATGGTATCGAAATGGAGGAAACCGGTACTTTACGGTATGTTTGCTCCGCCACCTGTATATTTATATATATTTATATTATTGTATATTAATGTTCAGCCGGTCAGTTACTGAATCTCGATAGTACGACCCGGTAACAAATTCTAAGATCATTTAAAGTATAGTGCCCAAAACGAAATAACCTACAGAAAAGTGTTGGTCTGATCTTTATTTGTTAAACTAAGTAGTCATATACCTACCGATTTGGAAAGTTTCTATTCAAGTCTACCCGGTTCGCGTTTCCTCTGCCGATTGTACCAACTGCGTCACCCTCGCGAGCCTTTTCATAACTGAATAAGAAGAATACAACTTATGAATATACTCAAGTTCTTATAACTATCTTTAAAACAGGACTAGGAAACAGTCGATAAGGACGGGCCCTTTTCACAATCCCCTCCCTCTTATTTGAAGTTAATGTATACAATGTTTGTATTACAATCGCATTACATTTCCAAAATAAGCCGATAGTTCGATTCAAAATAGGAACCAAAAAGTAGAGACCGGCGGCCCACGCCCCTTTTCTTGGCGCTCACTGGAAGGCTAGGTTTGGCACACAAAAATACAGTAACTCACGAAAAGTGGTGCAATTTTGAAAAGCTCATAGCTCAGGAACCGAGTAAGATGCTTTCAATAATTATTATATATTTCGATAGCTAAAGATGCCAAGTTTCTTGCTATCTGCTTTAAATAAGATAATTTTCAAACTGAGGTGTAGTTATGCCAATTGCAAAAATTCAATAAGCTCTACCGCGAATCTTAAAAGGCGTATAGCTTGTTCTTATTCAGTGAATGAGTGATTAGAGATTATAGATGGGCGGCTCAGTTGGTTCGCGGAGGAGCCGGTGTCGATCTCGGTTACAGTACTGTTAGTAGTAATCTTACCCATCTGGATTCATAGATGGCATCAGATGTATTCTAGTTGTATCCACAAGACGTCTAATCCATTCATTAGTAGGGTAGTTTTCAAGCAAAGTCCAGGCAAGTTCTTGCAGGAAAACACGACCAGTCACCTAAACAAAGCCGTTTTATATAACAATATTTGTTATTTATGTAACGTTATGTATTGCTCTAGTCTTCGAGTTTGGGGGTCTCTACCCGAACAACATGATCTTCAATGAATTGCCTATCATTCCTTGTAAAGAGGATTCCCTTATCCTTATTGGAGCCTTAGTAAAGATGTGGATACCTACCTCATTTCCATGCATATTGGCAATATATTTAAACTCCGGTACTCCTTCTTTGTGTTCCTTTGCGTATTTAGACACAACTAGCACCCACAATTCGCGTCCTTCTAGCGATTTACCCGCAGAATATAGATGGGTTAGATTCGGATAAATGCTGTTGAGGTGCTGGAAAAAAGGATTTGCTATGCAACGGTGGCAATGTACCGGCCCGGACCGGCCGAAATGTCCAAAACTCGCCCGGGCCCTTGCCAGGAAATTGCCACCTCCTGAGAAAGATTATTCTTGCATTATCTAACAGTTTTATATAATATTTTCTAATATTGAAGTTTTAGCTATTTTTCTATTCTTGATTGGTGATACTCAGTCATTTATATACCACGGCACGCCAGAGAAGACAAATGAAATAAAGACAAATAAAAAAAAATATTAAAAATAACTATATTAGCTAACATATATCATATAACCATAGTATTAATAAAGTTTTAAAACTTTTAAATAAAGTTAAAAGAAGTTGTTTATATATTTTAATTCATTTGCTGACCTGTAGGTATTCCGTCATCTCAGTATATCTTCTATGTACTAATTTTGGTGGATCTAAGAAAGGACCAATTTCATCAATAAGATTCTCATATGTATGCACATCACCGTCAGATTCAAATTTCTCTATTAATAACTGAAAATATATAAGTATTATCTTTAAAATAAAACAAATTCTTTTGTATTATCGAAAATGCAACAGCAAGGGGGGGGGTATGTTTCAAATATTTTAACTTATTAATATAAGGTTGTTTTCTTGAAACAAATCCTTTTAACTTTTATCCAGACTAAGGATCCTTTGCCCTAAGCCCACTCAGTTCTTACATCCAAGGGTGAGAATCGTGTCAGGAGTGCGCAGGACCCGCCCGTTCGTACAAAACTTTGCCCACTACCTGTGTCGGTAACATAGAAAGGCGCGGGTGGGTGCCCGGGCAGTTTTAGCTGCCCGAGCCGTTGTTAATAGTTGCCCTGGCATCCTAAAAACTATACTACGGGTATTTTTTTTTGGTCGCTCCGGTTTATTAATGTTATATCTGGTTGAGATAAAACAAACATTTGATTCCGAAAACCGCATTGTCGGAATTCCCCGGTCACATGGCTGAAGAAAGGGCAACTGGACCGAACTGGCTCATATAATTCCCCCACCCTCTCCCGATGCCCACAAACCTACATTTTCTGTCTGCTGTGCACTGAGAATGTCGTTTGCCCGTATTTGATTAACAAAAATAAAAATAATCGATATGCATATAAATAAGTGAGTTCTAGTAGAATATTGAGCCATTTCACAGTCCTGATGAGAAAATCAGCTCATTGAAGAAGAAAAACTGAAAAAAAAGAAATGATTAGTTTTAATAATAATAATAATAAATATATATATATATATATATAGGTTAAATAAAGTCTAAAAGTATCTAGTTTGTTTGATGTAATTGTATTTGAAAGGCTAACTCGGTCATTTCTAAAGATATAGGGTCGGGGTCTTGAAGCTCTCATCTCTGATCAAGAGGCTTCTTACTCACTATTCTGAAGATAAAGATTGTGTTAAATATACTTTAAAACAAAAGAATTTCATTTATTTTATACAAAAACGCTGTGCTAAGAATGTTGCCCTAGAAGTCTAGCTATAGTAACAGACTATAGGTATTCCGTTGCTTCTTCAGTATAGATTTGAAAAGAACTATACCAAAAACTGAACTAATTTCAATAAAGAAGTTAATAAAGTACTAAAACTATTCAAAATTAGAAAAGACAGTGTAAAAGAGCAGAAAAAACAAAGACAGTCATTTTGGCAATAGGCCGAATAGGGCTAAAATATGAAGTTCACACTCCTCTTTATTCTATTGATATATTTCTGTTTGGGTTGTGGAATTGAAGGACGGATATTTCGTGCATTTGTTTATGTAATGTATAGTCTATAACAAAAAGAAGATTGCAGTGCGCGGTTATTCTACTAGTTTTATTTTGTATCATATCCAGAATTAGACAAATACGCAATTGCGAAAGACTACGTATACCACCGCGCTCTTCGGTCTTTTATTTGTTATAGACTATATCAACATCTAGGTTTTCAGCGCTCTAACTACTAGCCTAACTACAAAACCCTTGAAATTTAGGTGGGAAATGGCGTTTCCCATAAAAAACGCTTCCATGCATATAGCCTCTGTAGAAGAGCGGTGTTAAATAATAATAAATAGTAAATCGGTAGATTAAACGCTGGAAACCTATCTCTTCTAACCTATTATTGTATGATAAAGAGAATATTAAAGTTCATTTCGGGCCAACCCGGTTGTATTCTTTTTAAAAACATAAACAAACATAATATATATATATATAAGCTTCTGCTCAATTCCCAAGAGTGCTTAAAATAGAAAATATTTTGCTACAATTGCGCGCCAACGCTATTAGAGCGGACAATTGCGAATTATGAATGAATCATGTTGCTTTTATTGGATAATTTAGGATAATTTGATGATTTAGTGGGAAAATATGCTTATATAAAAAGACAGATGAATTTTGAATATAGGGAAACTTCGAGCCACCGCGCCTTCCGATCCCTTCCTTGTAAACTCTAATATTGGTAGCGGACCGGCATTTCATCAGAAGTTACCGAGGAGCTATAAAGTTTTGAGTGGGATTTTCTGTATATACTTTTTTTTTTATTCATTTTATAAAACAACCCATCTGTTCAAATCCAATGAAAAGTTTAAAGTTTAATTCAAATAAGACTCAAACAATAACATAGTTCTAAATGAAGGTAGGGGGATGAAACATATCCAATTTCTAAAATATCCTTTAAAATTAAATAAAACTTGTAGAAACTGCCTTCAAGCCCCATATCTAACACTAATAACAACTTAATTGCAAGGTTCAGACGTCAAATCCTAACGAAATTGTTCAAAAACGAACTCAAAAACCTCGAGAACTACCATTTTTCATGCAGTTTTCTGAGACAAAATAAGTTTTCATTTGGTGCAAAAAGTTAGCTTCGCCTTATTTATGAATGCCTTTATTACGCGGCGTCTATTGCCACCCGCAGCTTTTTTCATTAAAAAGTCAATGTTTGTATTGGAATTCACCGGAAACGAGCAATTTGTATTGTTATTAAAGGCTTCTAACGACTTTTAAAAAAGTTTTTAGTTTTGAAGGCAAATTCTGAGAAATTTAGTATAGTTGGAAATAACAGTTGAAAATGAGAGAAAGTTACTCAAAAGAAGTTTTTGCGAATACAGAAAATTTCTAATTAATTATGAAAACCTATGCGGAGAGCTACAGTTTTATATAAAAATGAACAGAAGGCCAGTAGATTTTGATACACCGCTTTCAAAATAACACGGCAAAATGCGTTAGCGCCCTAGCCTTTGGAAAAAAGCAACATCTATAGTCTATCTCAAGACCTAGGTTTCCAGCGCGGTATCACAAGTGGGGCGCAGTGTTATGAAAAATTAATGATCTTTTGAAGAAAACGCACTACATAGATGGAATTTACATTTATAACACTACGCCCGCTTGTGATACCGCGCTGGAAACCTAGGTCTTAGACTATAGTATTCCTGAAGTTAGAATTGAACCATATCTACCGTTATATCTAAACTTAATCAGCCTGTAATAATGGGCGTTTGTTTTAACCCGGTCAGCTCCGGAAATTACGGGCCCCGGACTCGCCCACAGCTCAAATTGTAAGCTCACTTCCAAACTAATCCTAAAATTCCCTGTCTATCCATTTCAAAAACGCAATCCGCCCATCTCGCGTCCCAATAATAACAAATTACAGTAATCCTTCATGTTTTAATTTGCATAAAATTAATATTAGTCAAGCTTTGCGGAGGATTTGTTAGCGGGCGCGATTTTATTGAAACAGCACAGATGGCAAACCGAATTACCCGAAAAGGGCCGTTCATTTACTTTAATTTAAGAATTAAAAATAATGTATTGAAAAATTTCAAGGGAATTACGCCCCTAACCTTCAAAATTAGGAAGCTCTCCAGAGTTAGCTCGGACCATAAGCCTGGAGTGGAATTTTTAGGCCGAATTTCCACGCGAAGTAAGTAGAACCGTTGTGAACTGGTCATTTTATCATATTTAAAACTTAAAAATAAGGGGGGGGGGGGACTGCCCTCTCTTAAAACGCAACATTTCCCCCTACTTTCCGCATATTTGGCGGAATTCCATTAGTTTTCGTAATTGATGTCTTTACTAGACTAATTACACACAATGTATGCAACAGAACCACCCCGTAATTTAGGGTCAAAATGAAATTTAATAGTTTATAATAGAATATTATGGAAAAGGACAACAACAGCACCGGCACTGGCTAACCCGTGAAATTACCATTTTGAAGGCAATAATTAACTTAAGCCCAGCCAGAGAAGTTCGCAACCCTTACAGAGAGTAATATGGATAAAAAGGTTTTAAACTTTACTTAACTTTTCCTTTTCCTATTTTATAGTCAGCGCCGTGAGTAATAATGGAGTGTCACTTGCGTATTTGTAGGATTTTTAATACCGCACCTGCAGGCAAATTGCACGCGCCTACTTGCAAAGTGCAATATTGTACGGAGAGTAGCCGCCAGATGATGGCGCGGTATTCGCAAAGGTGGCTCATACGAGCGTTGATTTCTTTACACTCCATCATTATTCTTGGCGTTGACTATACTAGGTTTCTTCTAGTAGAGACAGTAGATCGCAGCTATATGAGAGGCAATGTGTTGAAAATTAAGGGCGTTCGGCCATATAATGATTTTCTTTATTCTACGAAAAGTTTTTACTAAATAAAACAGATATAAATGAGTATAATATTTCGATTAAACATTCAGAAACAATAAAAGTAATGATAATATGTTTGTATCGAGTATTCAGGCTCTGACAAAACATCACTAAAGATAGAAAACGCTTCTTCGGTGGTCTAATTTCCCGCCCCGGCGCAAGGTTTAGAAGGTCGGCCCCGGCCGGCCCCTTTCGATCTTTCTCCTCTAAAAAAGTTTGGAGAATGAATTGCAAAAAAAGCGAATTTGGTCGACTTTGCAACAAAATCTTAGATGAAATTAATTTCGGCCAGAACGGAGGTCTATTTTTCATTACGGCGGGGTGTCAGCAAAAGACGAATTACGCCACTTAAAGGCTGAAAATTCACTCAAAATGAAAAACGAAGGGCTCATTCTGAGTAAATTATGTGAAAAGTTGGAAAAGAAATCTCAGGAGCTTAAAATCTAAGTCCGACCACACGTTTCGAAACTATATAACACCTTGTTTCCAATAGTATTATATGTCAAAAGATCTAAGGTCTTCAGAGCGGTATACTTGAGAGAAGCAGTGTTAATTATAAATAAATATACTTTTAAACAAAAGGATTCCAATCCATCGATTTTCTATTCAATTTCATTTAACAGCGATGGCAATATATAGTCTACGGATATAGTTTAAATAACTTATAAAAATAAAATAAACAAATTCTAATAATACAGAAACAACATTTGATGTCAACCCTTATAAAACTAAATTAACATATTTTTGTTGCATAGCATTTTCATGCAACGCAATTCGTGTAATTACGCAAAGTGTTGTCCGTTGTTTAACCAGTGGGGGGGTGTAAAGTGGAATATCGTTGTGTATGGAACAGCTGGACAAATTAAGTACACGTAGCCAGTGAGGTAGCGGCGGCTCCAGACCCCTCCTGGCCGTATAAGAGTTCAATTTCAAGCTCCAAGCGTGAGAAAATATCGAAACCATTGACCAGGTGACCATTGATGGGTTAAACTAATGTATTAATATTACAATTCTACGTAGTTTAAAAGTTATTGTGGTATATTTTGCGTATAATAATAAACAGTTAATAAACTATAGAACTTTACAGAAGTTTTACCTGACCAATTCTTCTAACTTTAAACGCACGGTACACTCGAAACTTTATTGTTAATTTCAAAGTTGAAATCGATAGAGCTATTAATACTGAGTTGAAATATATAGATAGCATTTTTTTACGACCATTTTAAGCCGAGTTATGGCCGTTTGAAAATACTGCCACCCTGCGCTTTCTAATTTTTGAGTGTACCGTGCCTTTAAAGTTTTCGAGTTGTTTAAGAAAAGAAATGTTTAGAAAAGAATTCCAATCCGCCAACCGACAGAATGGGCCGATGACCTGATCAAGCTCACCAACAACTCTGCAACCGAGCGAATATAAGAAAATGATCATCCAACGCATATAAAATCTCATATGATATTGCGATTATTGGAATAAATTATTGTATTGTTGAATCAGCATTCGGAATTGATAGTCACAGTACAAATTTTCAACTTCTCATGTTATTTTCCAAAATAACGTTTCGAATAATACAAATTGTGTGATCAAGGGTAAAAGTTCAGAAAAAAACACAAAAAATTAACCAAAAACCTCCAAAAATGCTGGCTATGTGCAAAAGTTGAGCTATTTAGCGTTTTAAACAAAGAGCTGTGGATTTAATGATTAATTGAGGTTTAATAGAGGATCACGCGGCAAAGTTTAATGAAGAGAAGAATGAAACAAATGAGCAATGAAATGGACCGGATTTGTTGGAAACTTTATTGATACATTAAATCAGATTTGGGCCCGGCTCGATTACCTGTCCGCTAAAAAAGAACCTTTCATTTTCGGGCCGGCCCGCTGAAGGCAAAGTCAGAACTATTGTATAGTTTAGTAACAATTGTAGTATAACCAATTGCAAGTGTTATGTTTGTATCGCAGAGTTATAAATAGCAGCGATGTTAAATAAAACTAATGTACTTTTAAAGAAAAGTCTCTTAATTAACCTATTTCCCATATATAGTCGGCGGCCAAACGATATGCAAGTTAAAGGTCTGAGTGCAGTTAAAGTAATTTTGCAGTTCCTACCGTATACCCCTGCATAAGCCTCGGTCGCCGACTATATCTTAGTTAGCACCGCTTCTTCTTTTTATGATACCGCGATTAAAATAAAGTAATAATAAAGAATACAATAAGTCCTTGTTTTATTTCCGGATTCTTTCTTAAGTAAACATTGCAGTCTGTGCTTGTAAAATACATTGTATTGCTTTCAATTGTAAAACGAGGCCGAGCTCTCAATAAGAAGAAAAATATAGCAAACGCTACGGTTTGCAGGATTAAAATAGCTTTTATAGTAGTTTTTGTGTTCTTTTTTATGAAAAGGGTGGCATTCTGCAATATAAAAAACATCAAATAGAGTAAATACTGGATAATCTTAGAGATATGAAATGGTTTCAACTCTAATTTAATAATATACGACATACTGTATGCCTAACTTGAAGTACAACTTATTCTTTTGTAGCAGAGTTGTTAAACCGGCCGGCCCGACCTGGGTTCCAAATCTTGGGCCGGGCCGGGCCTGAAATGCCGGACTGGGCCGGCACAGGCCGGGCATTCAGACGGCTGTTGTCAATAATGTCAATGAAAAGAGGTCGCGGGTTCGAATCCACCCCGAACCATAATGGTTTGTTATTTTTCAATGAGTTCCTTGTGCTGGGAAATGGCTTATTCAATTTTTTTCAAAAATACTCAAAATTTGCTTATAAATTCCTGAAAAACAAGGATCTTGAAGAAAAAGCCTAGAAAATGGGCCAACCCCGGACCGGCCCGGCCAGTCCGAGGTGCAAAAAAGTAGGCCTGACCGGGCCGGTTTAACAGCTCTGTTCTATAGTAAAAAACGTATATTATCGGCTAACCGAGCTTTTTCAACAATAAAATGTTTTATTGGCTCGTATTTCTAAATTCTATTGAACTTGAAGTCACAAAAAGTTGCTCAGTTTTACAGATTTATAAAAAAAACCATTCATTTTTAACTAAAACTAAAAAGAATTCTAAATAATAAACTAAATAATAATAAAAGTTAACTATAAAATAGCATGGACATGTGTTTTTTGACCTCAGAAAGTCAACTATTACTGTTGACTTCTGTTGAACAGTTGCCAACTATAAATACAGGCAAATCTGTTACAAAATATACTATTTAAGTTAATAAGACTATTATTAAAAGTATTAAAGTAATACAATTAATGAATGTACTTTATGGGAAATGCAAGTGCTCATAAGTTAAGAATTAGTATTTTCTATAAGCTTTAACATTGCTGATTCGCATGCTACTAACTTGACAACCTTGCTATTTCACTAACTATAGTCTATCTCAAGACTTACGTTTCCAGCGCGGTATCACAAGCGGGTGCAGGGTTATAAAAAAATAAATGTAGAAGTGGTCGACGTCGTGCGTTTTATCCAAAAGTACATTCATTTTTATAGCACAGCGCCACGCGCCCGTGATACCGTGCTAGAAACCTAGGTCTTGAGATGGACTAATTTACGGATACAACCGGAAAGAAGCTTCTAACTTTTAAACTTTGTAACCGAAATATTAATAACAATGTAAAGATATCTGGAGACAGTCGGCTGGCCTAACATTTCAAAATAACGTTTTTCATCTCAAAAATAGAGTTTCATCACAAAAACTTATGAAAAAAAGCTATAGACTATAGTTGCTGAAAATGTTGTTTTTAGTATTTATGCAAATTTAAATATTATAAATACATGCACTTTACACTTTTATTTCTACAGTAGGAAATATTTATACAAAAACCTAGTTCCGCCGCGTGAAAAGTATTTGGAATGTCGTTAAGTTTTATATGAAACTTTCGACAGAAAGTGAGATTATTCGGAACTCCCAGGAAACAGAAAAGTCAAAAGTTCTGCCTTCGCCAGCTCTTTTTTTGGGAGCCCCGACCATTCTACACTGCGCTCGCTACCCGCGCTAGGTTTTGGAATAAACTATCATATGGATTCTTGGTCCCTAAGACTGAAGGTTTCCAAATCTTCGGGAAACTATCTTCAAATCTCCCGAAACGGAGACAACTACTTAGAGCTTTGGAGCTAATCGAGTTATCTTTAAAGGACTGAGATAGGAGGAAATCCGGATTGCGATTGGAGCAGTCCTGGCCATTCGGCCAATTCAGAAACGCGCGCTGTTCTCAAAATATGAATGAAGCATTTATTTATAAAGAATTGCCCGCCCCGTGCTAATAACAATAAAACAATGTAATATAATACATGAAGGAATGTCGCATTTCAAGTATGATACATTTAATAAAGAAATAGATGTTATGTTATTAAAATAATAATGTTTCAATGAATATTATGATGATGCTTAGGGTTTCGAGGATATCTAATTTTCAAGCTCAGATATCGGGAATTTTTATAGTTCATAAGAAATTATAGACTAGAGCGCGGTACGAGAATAAGAAGTATATCGAATAGTTCCAGTCCCGGCCCGGGCTGGCCCGCCCACCGCTGCTGGTCTAATTTCCGAAATATATTTAAAACATTATAACACCGCAGCTACTTTTATCCCGCACTTCTTGCCGTTAATTTTAAAACCAAGACTGCATCGCGCCCTTTACAAAATTGAAAACTGCATACTTCGGAACCGTTCTTAAGGCAACATTGCGATGCCATCTAAGGTTTTTAAGCAGAATATAGAAGCTTCAACATGAAAATTAATGATTTTCTTGCTTGTTAGACAAGATTTTTCGATTAAACTGCACTTTTTGATCAAAACAAGATAAGAGTGTTATTAAGCATGTTATTCTATTGAAATTAGGCGCCAACTTTAATAATAATAATATTTATTAGAGGCTACTTCAAGGATGCTTCTATAAATATCCTGTCCAACACCTTTGAGCTAACCGAACCACGAAACAATAACATAATGAGGTTACGCGTAGCGGTGTTCTCATGATTAGCCCCCTCCACGGGCCCGGACGGGACGGCTACGGTACCTACAAAATTCGCGAAAGTTTGTAAACCCCAACACGTAGAAGTAACTCTCATCAAAATGGATATATTTTATTCGGGGTATAGGCCGAGACTTTCCACAAATGTTACGTAACTGGGTTGAATCCTTCTTGAAGGAGAGGTCTCGCAATGCTTCAAATATTTGGAACTGGATTCTATCTAAATCTCTAAATCTATAGGGTTAAGTCTACAATTGCTTTCAGCTCACCGAATAGAGGTGGAGCATGTAACCCAGGAGTGATGAGTTAGCCGAATCCGGGTGGCTGTACATCTGGAAAGTCGGTCAGCCAAACTTTGAAACCGGGTCGGTTTTTTCGCACCCCTAATGTTATAGCCTATAACAAACAAAAGACAGCAAAGCGCGGTGGCATATGAAGGCTTCCGCAATTGCGTATTTGTCTTTTTCTGGACATGATATAAAAGAAAACTAGTACGATAAGATTTTTCTGACTACAACCAAAAAATTACGCTTCCAACCTTATTTTTTGCTTTCTGTTTTATGTTTTCCAATTTTGCCACAGAACGAGAGATTTTCCTAACGCTACTCAACACCACGCACTTTTTGTTATAGACTATAACCTGTACTGTGATAATAGGAATGATCACATACATATCAATAATATGTAAAACTGTCTTGTTTTTATTAAACTTTTAACTTTTTATTTAAATTCAAACGCCCTTTTTTTCATAATTCTTATTTAAAAGTTTAATCGGCTCGAATATGTTCGCCGGGTCCAATGTACGACCATAAACCCCTTATCATACAACTGCAAAGAATGCAATTTGCGAAATTTAGAATTGTAATTTATTAATTAAACTTATATTTTTATATAATTCATAACATGAAATTGTAGCCATCAACAGCTATGTTTTAACTTATATTTTCAATTTTTGGTTAATCTTTGTTAATTTAAGGTTCCCTATAGCAGTAAGATATTGCTATAACTTAGTATTTAACTTTATTGGTTTAAAAACCAACTAATTTAAAATATATAATATATTTTATATTTTGTATAACTGCACGTTGTTTTGTTTGTTTAGTGTTCAGCTAGAACAGTTTGCAAACATTGCTCACATGTTAGTTAGCATAGTTTTAATGTAAGAAGAAGCAAAAGAAGAACTTCAGGGCAGCAACACTGCTGGTTTTCCAGCCGACCCGACTTGACCTCCAAAATTTCATGCCGGGCCGGTAACCAGCTCTGTGCCGCAAGCCCCCGCCGGACAAAATGTGATATCCACGAGACCGTCAGGGCAACAAAGTTCCTTGTCCGGGTCTTGGTGGTTACCAAAAAATGCCTAGAGGACAATTCCCGGTTCGCGAAACTTGGTCCGAGAAAAGTATCCGGGCAGGTTGGTGGATACGGCCACTGTTTAAAAAACCTATTCAAAACTTTATAGCCCCGCGTTTCTTTAATGGAGTTGTAATCAACTATATTCAGTGTAAATGGCTATAATCATTTAAAAACTGTTAACCTATTATTGATAGTTTTACAAAACTGGAATGTCTCCTAATTAATACGATTGCCTTCATTTTCCAAGCTTTAAGCTTGGGATTATCACAGCAGTGGTAACTCAGTTTCCCACTATTATTGATATTTCGTTTACAACATCATATTCAAGCATAACGCTTTATACTTTGTTTATTTTATAACAGTTTGCTTAAATCTTGTTAATATTAAACATATTAAACTAGAAAACAAGTTTATATTAATAGTTTTAACATAATCCTTTATTTTTATAAATAGTTTATATTTATATTAGTTTTACTTACTACTTTTCAGTTTTTTATAACATTCTTGACAAGGTTAGCGCGTGTTTGTAGAAGGTCAGTATAGGTATTTCATTTGAGTATTACATATATTCTATACAACTAATCTTACATAATGTTTTATATACTTTATACAGTCTAATTCATAATCCATGTACATTATAAAAAGTAGTAGCAATAGTTTGGTTTGTGTTTTTTTAGTGAATATCATTCAAATTCTAACTTTCATAGGGTTTTAAGGTCTTTTACAACTAGATTAATATTGAACTATGACTATATTATTGTTATTGCACTAAATTATACAAATATTTTCAGTATTTCTACCGTTACTAATTAATTTTGTACGTATTTTAGCGGCGGCTATTTATTTTCGATCGCGGTGTCCTAAAGTCCTTGCCCTGCCATCGACCCCTTTACACACAAAGTTGTTCACTTTTGAGGCAACCAACAACTAGGTCGACCACCCGAATACCACCATGATACTTAGAATTATTAATAAAAAGGTTAGTTTATATTATTATTTAATAAAATACAATATTATCAATATTTAAACAAAATAAATAGGGAACATATGTTTTTTGTATGTTTGTTTACGTTAGTAGTGTAGTGTTGTGCGCCAAAATGCAGTGTTTTTGTAAAATTGGCGTTATTTAAATATTAGGAAAATATTAAAATAAAGCGGTATTTTTATATTTATAGTAGTTATTTTGTAAATTATGGTAAATTAGCATTGAATAAGCTAATTTACTGTTGAAAATTAGTGTTTACTGTATTAATTGGGTTAAACGTAATATTAAGCGCATTGATTGAATCTATAGTCCGTTTCAAAACCTATACTTCACGCGCTGTTTGTAGTTCACGTGCCGCGATGACGGGCTTTATAAGGGAAAGAACAATTTTGCTCGAGTAAAATTGCACTTTTGAAGTGGAAGCCCGTCATAGCGGCATGTTAACTACAAACGGCGCTTGCAGTATAGATTATGAAACGGAATATATGACTGTTTTATTAAGCTGCAAAACATTATCATAACCGTATAGTCCATTCCTAAACCTAACATTAACTACTTTAACTTGAAATATACTATAATTCCGTTAGAACAAAGTTTGAGGTTCTCAATTTTCCGCATTTTTTTGTTTTTCATTTATTCCACGTGAGTCTGTCGGAATCTGTTAGGCAGAAACGTCACTGGCCGAGTGCAAAAACTAAAAACAAATGAAATGTTGAACTGAAAAGCGGTTTTGTTTTATATCTGCCGGGTTTTTTAGCTAATTTTGTTTTTAAATGTGTCTAGTCTTTTAAAGTAAATTTAGTTTGAAGCTGAAATTGTGAAAGTTAATTTTGACAACACTCTATGTTGGGGACAGAGATAAGGCGATGACCTACGCTCACTAGGTTCAATAGAGAATATTTATTTAATCTTAATAGTTATTATAATTTTATTTTAAAATGACCTCACTATAAAAATATTAGGTTTGTTAGTTCATTTTGCTCTTTTGTATAGTTTGTCGTAAAGAACGGGAGCACGATGTAGAAGTGTAAGCTTTTATATCTAAAAATGAATCAGAAGATCCGTCTGTTATTTGAAAATTATATTTAATACTAACTTTATAACACCCCATCTACAATCTCCAAGTTTATCGAACAACTATGCAAAACTTCCATTAAATGAACTCAATATAGAGCTATAGTGTGCTTCAAGAGTAATAATGAAGTGTTACTTGCGTATTTTAAGGAAATTTTGCGTATATTTCCGGTTTTCGAATACTTTCATAGCCATTTTCAATGAGATTCTCTTTTTAACACTCCATTATTATTCTCGAATCAGATTATATAAGAACATTTAATGTACTATTAAACTATGCAGTTTCACTTTGAAAAAAATGCCCAGTTTTCAATGTTCAGGTCAAAGCCCGCTCAACAATCTCTCTCCTAACTTTTGCGCTACCGCGTTATTTCGTCTCTCTCTTTGATAAAACTAGACTATACACTTTCTACACAGAAGAAACCCGTTGCTATCTACTAAAATAGCCGAGAAATTTGTCGTTTTTGCTAAAAATGGCTTTTATCGAGGCTTTTTTCTTGCACAACGAGCATGCTGTAGAACTCCGCGATACCCTGGAAGTATTTCTTTTGTTTTTAAAGCCCAATGTTTAATATTTGGTCAATCTGATTTGAGTACATTTGATAGTTCTACTTACTGTTACATAGGTGACTCTTGAGTATTTGAACTGGGCACGACCTGATGGCCAGTACTATTAGTACATTTGATATGATGTCTGGAGTAGTATTACTCTTGTAGTTGATGCCAGTACGCCGAGCCCGGTTGAAAAGTAGCTGAAGTACCGATATTAGGTTTTGCAGAGAGATTACCAGAATTTAATTTTTTATAAAACCCACTATTATCTTACCGGTAATTAGGTTTTGATATGAAATATAAGTTATTTAAAAGCTATTTTATTTTACCTACCGCACCGTTAATTATCCAGCCGCCTTGTAAATTATAAATAATTGTACTTTGATCTAACTATCACTGTTAACACCGCTTCTACTTCTATTTCTAAGAAAATCGATAATGTTAAGTATTTTTAAATATATATTTAAAATAACTATAAATATTAAAACATAAATTTTCTTGTAAACTACTTTTTTGCCTTGAGAACCCTTCTATTTTAAGAATTTTAAGTTTATCCCTTTATTCAACGCTTCGCTATTTATTTGCAGTCATGTTATACATCTTAAATAACATTGTTTTCAATGTATTTTAGTATTTTTGTTACAAATAATAAAAATAAAGTAAAACTTAAAGAACGTTCACCGGGCCCATTATCAGTTACTACGGTGTAGCCTTGCGCATGATGTAAAATGTGGTCGCGTCGTTTTAATCAAAAAAAGTGTTGCTTATAATTCTGCCTTATATTTTTTTATATTAGTTATATTCGTGCTTACTTTTAAAACTTTTCTTTTTATAAGTTTAAAAAACAAAGATTCGAAGGCAAATCGTTCAATTTATTTAAGCTCATCAAAATAGTATAATGTGCCCTTAATATATAGTCGCGTACGGAAGTTGCTAGACTCGCAATCCACCAAAGTCGCATTCATTTTAATCTAAACTATTTTAAAGGCGAATGCACAATTTTCATTACAAAATAGTTCCGCTTTCTGGTACTTCAGATTTTGAATTTATTTTTTATAACACCGCCCCCTCCCAGGATACCGTGCTGTAAACCTATCTCTTGTACTAGACTAAAACAAGTTGTTTTTACCCTCAGGGCCCGCCCGGGCTGGTCACTGAAAAAAGCCGGCCCGGGCCCAGGCCTAGGTTGGATGGTCTGAAAACAGACATTCTATGTTCTATAATTAACTATACACAAAGTAAGGATATATCACTAAACCATATAAATTAACTAAGTTCATTTCTGACTAACTTATTTTTCTATAAACCAATTTAAAAAGCACCTTCGTCTGTCATTTTCTGTACAAAATTTGTATTTTCCACTTATTCACTCAGGCGCTATAGTTGCTATAGTAATAGGCTTATTAAACAGTAAAAACAAATATTTAGCAGAGAAATTTACTTAATTACAAGCTGTATTTTGTTTTTATAAACAAAACTATTATTGTTAATACTATATATTTGTTTTAAAAGGAACTAGTTTATTCCTTATTTCGCTGATAAATTTCGCTGAACTAATTAATTACTAGCCAGGACTTACTATATACTATATAATTATTCTCAAAACCTGTAAACTATTATTGAACTGTCTAAAAATACCAAAGTTGGAAGTGTCCGACTCCTCTAAGCCGAATTCCAGCCTCTTCTGGAGCTCCTGGAGCCGGAGCCGGCTACTTCAGATTCTAACTTCAGCTTCAACAATGATATTTTGTAACTGTTTTCAGTCGTTTGAAATGGCTCGCACAGCGTTAGGAAGCCTTGCTCAGCCGGGAATATTATCTACACAGCAGAAGTATAATGCTAAAGGTAAGGATTTTATTAACTAATAAACTTGTATAGTTCATTACTAGACAATAACAGAAGGGATAGGAATGGGCCAGATCGGGCAGTGGTCAGTAACTGCCGGCTACCGCCGACTTCTGATAGATAGACAGTGCTTTATCGAAGTAGTTACTTGTTACGGGTTCTGCAGGGGAGTTTCAGAAAATATGACCCAATGCCAAATCTAAACTGGAAAAACATAACTAAAACCTAGAGTGCAAATATTGCCTTAAACCGCTTTGTAGACCTTACCGGACCGGCCCCAATTCTTCAATCCGTCCCCTTCCCTCTTCCAAAACCTAAAATTTTCCCATCAAAAAAGTTCACCGATTCCAAAGTCTACTCAGCGATATTTCGTCGTTCTGCGCCTTCCACACGCGGCGGCAGCGTCTAATTCACATCATAAAAACATTGTATTTTAACCTTTTTATCTAATTTCACCACTTGTTTTCTACTAAAAAATTACAAAATTAAAATGTTGTCCTTTGATCGTATTATGGATGGGTGGTCTCGTTATTATTGTGTCTTATAAGCGAGCGATTCGTATTAGTCCAACGAGTTTGAATTCGAGCATACTTACTTACCCTAGACGCTAACCTACCTTATTTTAAAAATGAAGGTTTTGAGAAAAACTGTACGCTTATTCAAAAGGCTTTTGTATAAATTGAGGACGAAAGGTTTGTTTTGTATAGTTTATTATCAAACATGAACCAATAGCACGGTGTGATAGGTGTTGGTGGAAATATTTGAAAATTTGGAAATTTGGACTGGCGATCATGTTTCGTGCCGGCATGTTCTTATTCCTGGCTGGGGTGTTTAATAAAATGAATGAATAAAGTACCATAGCACACTGTATTTTTATAATATTATATATTAGTTTTGTTAATTATAATTATATATATTATAGACTATTCCACAACCAAACAGTATGCTAAACTGCCTAAGTTTCCCGTTCCCGATCCGACTAAGACGATAGCTAGTTTCCTGGAATTCGCTAGGCCTCTACAGTCGCCTAAGGAGTTTAAGGAAACGGAAAATGTAAGTGCTTGCAGCTTCGATAATTAAATACAGTTTATACATTTTTACTTTACCTATCGTTATAGTTAATACATCTTTTTTTCAAGTAAAACACATTGTTTATTATTTAACAACGCTGTCATTCATTAGTCGGCGTAATAAACCTAGTATCAGAAATGGTTATCCGGCCCGGCCCGATATTTTGAAACCAAGGCCGGGCTGGGCCGGCCGGATAACCACCTCTGCCTAGCATTAGAAATACCAAATAAAATTTAAATATAATTGTTATTGATTGTAGGTGGTCGCTAGCTTCTCCGGCGATGAGATGAAGAAGCTGCAAAAGCTGTTGGAAACAAGAGCAACAAAGCATAATAACTGGGTAGGTGTCTTTGTATTATTTAAAATTGCTAATATAGTCGAGTTCGAAAACAAAGAAATCCTGTTCTAAAGACTTTTCCCTTCAAACTTAAATTATACGGAAAATACGGAACTCATATAAATACGAAGAAGGCTCTTTTTACTGTTGAACAACACTTTATTGATTTCTAATATGAGTCGTTAATCTCCACTTTCTGTCTTTTTACATAACGAATTTTGATTATAATATATAGTCTGTTTTTAAACGATACGTAAAAGAAAAGAATCTATTTTTTCAATTTGTAAAATTGAACCTTTGCATGTAAAGCTCGTCATCAACGGCACTTTACCTATAAAGAGAGCTTTCAGTCTAGATACTAAAACATACTTTAACTTTTCTAACATAAAAAACAATAATATCCTAGCATATTTATTAATTAACAATATTATTAATAATAATACCTCCTATTTAGTTAACCCCCTGGTGGTTGGATGTTGCCTATCTAGCTGCTCGTTCCCCCCTACCTGTAGTTACTTCGCCGGGAGTCTGTTTTCCTAATTTTAACTTTTCCGGCCCGGCTGGCCAGATTGAATATGCGGCTAAGATCACACAGGCAGCACTACAATTTTATAAAATGGTTATGAGGTTAGTTTTAGAAAGTATATTTAAAAATAGTTAACAATATTTTTAAAGTATATTAAAGTACAAAAAAGAAATTTGGTTATTTGGGTAGCCAAACAAGTGGGATGGCTTGGAATCTGCGCTTCGCCAAAAGCTCTGAAATAACCTTTCTGACTCTTAAAATACTATACTGGTCAATTAAAATACTGGTCAATCTAACCTACGGTATGTAAAATTATCACCGACCAGCCCGTCCCGGGGCCCATTTACCGAAAAAAACGTCCCCTAGCGAAGCCGGTTCGTCAGTTTCTTACTGGCTTGGCGTAAGAAAGCGTCCGAAAAACTCCTAGCATCAGAACTCATATTTTAGAAACAAACAATTAAACAAAAAAGAAGTTTCTAAATTTCAGCAACGACCTTCCGCAAGATATGGCCGGCAAGACCCCGTTCGATATGTCGCAGTACAAATTTCTGTTTGGAACAACAAGAATACCGCGAGTAGGAGTAGATGAAATTGCATATGGAAATACAAATGAAAATAGACAGAGACATATTACTGTTATGAGGAATGGAAATGTAGGTTATTTATAATAATAATATTAATAATAATACTTATATATATAAATGTAAGCATAGCTTATTACAAAACATGCACTAGTGGAATGGTTGTTGAGTTTAGATTGGTATTCTCGAAACATAAATGCGGGCCATTTGGCACAACAAAAACATTTGAAAAGTCACGTCATCAACATTCCGGTTTGGCTCAAAAAACAATACGACAACCTCATTCAAAGCATCCATCTGCTTTTAATGGTATTCGAATCCTACGGTCCTTTGTTCAATACGAACTTTTGATTGCCAACGTTTCAACGAGACTTCGAACCAGAGTTGGTTATCCGGCAGGCCCGGCCTGGGTTTCAAAATTTCAGGCCGGGCCGGGCTTTGAACTCAACCGACCACTCAAAACCCATCCGACCGCAAACTTGACTAGTCTTCAACAATGAAACGAAGATGCCCCAAATTATACTAAAAACTTTGAAAAATATTTATACATAATTTATCTACTTTTTTCAGTTATTCGCCGTCGACGTGTTGGATAAATCTGGAGAAATTCTTAGCCTCAAGAAGCTAGAAGAAAACTTCCAGAAGGTCTATGGAGATAGTAACGAAAGGAATGCTCATAGAATAGGAATTGTAACTTCGGATAATAGGGATAAATGGGCAAGAACATATGAAGAATTAAAGAGTTAGTTTTAGACTTGAATGGAATAAGTATCAAAAATAGGAGTTCACTTTACTTTGGAACTGAGATAAATGATATCTTCCGGAAAAGAAGCCGATGCCCAAACATCGGATTAGTAAGCAGCTGGTTTGGTTACCTAACACTAAGTCGTCTACAGCCACTGGGAGTCGAACCCACAGCCTCACCTTATTCAGACATATTTTACAGTGCTGTTCTAACCAATATTAATAGTCTCATTCAAAGCTGTTAAACCGGTCCCATTAAAAATAACAAAACATAATGGTTCAGGGTAGATTCGAACCCGCGACCTCTCGCTTCATAGTAAAGGCTCATCATTTACCTTATTGACTAAAGGCGGCTGACGGCCTGTGCTGGCCCGGCTTTTCAGGCCCGGCCTAAAATTTGAAACCCAAACCGGGCCGGCCGGTTTAACAACTCCGTTCCCACTCCTATACAACAGAGCCCTCATAAACACAACTATGTTGAAGACGATAACAAAAATTCTAATTTCTGTATTTTTGACAGTTCTTTTTTGTGCGAGCCTCATTGATTCAAAAGTTATTGATATAGTTGGCGGAGTAATGGGAGTAAGGGGTTACGGTACAAACTGCAAGTTTATTAGATCTAATTATAGTGATTAGAGTAAATATATGCTATAATTTACATTCATTAGATATTTAGTTGCAATTCTCCGCTGACTATAAATACATTTTACACTTTCAGAAGATGGTGGTAACGCAGCTAACCTCAAATCCGTAGAGGATTCTCTGTTCGTAGTGTGTCTGGATAAGGGTTCGGAGCCCCAAACAGGATATACAGCTAGCGATGAGCAGGCCCGACAGGTACGGTAGATAAGATTAAGATTACTTTTGGATCTGCTCGGGATTATTGGGATAAACCTCAAGTGCCGCGAGAATGCTTCAATAGTAAGGATGCAGTGTCTTCTGTGTTTGTTAAGTATTGTGAAATGATCATGTAACTCCCTGGACAAGTTTCTTTACTTTTGAATTAAACTACATATTAAAATGATTGAGTAGTTAGTAAAATCATTTTCCTTAAGTAAGGTAGAATACTGAGTTACAGTTGAACCTAAATTACTGCATCTTGCTCTTTTAGGCACTACATGGTTGCGGTTACGAGGGCAACTCTAGCAACAGATGGTTCGATAAGACTATTCAGGTAATAAACGATACTTAATATTTAACTTTTATATCTTTTGTCGAAGTAACCATTTTATATATATAAATGGATAGAATTCTAATTGCTAAGGCAATTGCCTTCTAAATACTTTTGTTTTCCAGAAGCCCATAGCGTCGAGAGTAATAATGGAGTGTTAAAAATCGTCTTTTTCAAAAAGACTTTTGGGAAATTTTATATTTTACCAGTCAATTATAACGCTACATTACCCTCCTAACTCCGCCCCTTTTAGTTTGTAATCGGCGAGACCGGTTATTGTGGTATGAACTACGAGCATACTCCCGCCGAAGGGCCACCGGTAGCCGCATTGATGGACTTTATATGTGATCAAATGTAGGTTATATGCATTTAATATTAATATACTAAATAAAAATAAGCCCCTGGCTTGTCAGCTATAAAATAATTAATTTATAGCTTAAAAAGATTCAAAGGAATCTTGCTCTGGAAGCCTTGCTTCAAGTAAATACAATGCATATATGGTCCGTTTCAAACTGCCAGCACCATTCGGTGCGCTGTGTAACAACATGTTTGCCTTCAAAAGAGTTGTGATTTGCCGGAAGTTCGCAGTACCGAGCATCGAGGCCGGCGCAATGCAGTTTAGGTTTTGGAACAGACTATGTGTCTAATAATAATGTTTATAATAATATTAATACAAAATTTATTACAGCGCCAGTAAGAACTTCAACGATGCTAACAACAGCAGTTCTACCAGCAATATAAAACGACTAGACTTTAATTTAAACAAGAAGATTACCGATCAAATTGAAAAGAGTGCCGCTAAGATGGACGCGTAAGTTGTTTTATTAATTTGTAAAACTAAACGTTTGTTTAATATACAAATTACATAATATAATAGCGTTCAGTAGAGATCACAATCCTCAAAGACGAGTAGATATCTGTAGTCTTTTGTAAGCACTAGATTCACAGCATGACGTAATCATAAGGAGCTGCAGTGTCTTTCTAAAAGGATTTTACTTTAAAAGAATAATATACCAAACAACGGGTTACCTGTTAATTTTTGTTTAACACCACTGCTACACGTGATATTGCGGTGTAGGGTGGCGATTCTGTAAACCTTTTGGCAATTTGCCGAAAAATTATACTGTTAAAACGGTATTCCGGTATACCGTTTTACCGGTTTACCATACCGTTTACCATGCCGAACCCCACCCTACTGCGGTGGAACCCTAGATGTGACAACATACACTATGTATAGTGAAGAATAAGCACCAAATATCTTATTAGAAAGTTATACCTAAGGACTGTTTTCGAGGTTCTCTTTTTTCAGAGTTGTGAATGACATTGACTTAGTCACCTACAGTTTCCGTCGCTACGGAAAGAACTTCCCCAAATCGGTGAAGATATCACCGGATTCTTATATTCAAATGGCATTCCAGTTGGCATTTTATAGAATTCATGGAGCAGGTAAAATGTTAACTTAGAATTAGGATTCAAACTGGTCTAAACGCTATCGGTTGTAAAGGGGCGGGGGCAGGATTGGCTCGGCCCTATTGATGATGACGTTGAATCTCAGGCCGTCCCGCAGTTTCATTTCCCAAAAAACCGGGCCTCGTCCGCTATTTTGCCTCTACTCTTTGTCCCGATCGGAAATTTGAAAAGTATAATCCAAGCCCAAGTTTGCGGATTCTTTTCTATACAACGGATTGAGCAGTATAAATGTAATTTCATGTTAAGTAGAACGGCCAACCGAAATAATCGTTTTATTTAAATATTTAAAATTTTAGCAGAAAAGATTCAATTTATTTATAAACTAAATTCCAGTGCCTCCCACCTACGAAACGGCCACTCTTCGCAAATTCGATGAAGGCCGCACCGAGAATATCAGATCTCCGAATACTTTTGCACAACAGTTTGTTAAAAAGGTATGTGAGAATGGGATGCGGTGTTAAATAATAGTAAAGCATATTTTGGGTCATCCCAGGTAACAGAACCCTCAAAACTGCGACTTTTTTGAAGACCGTAGCAAAAATTATTAGCTTCTGAAGAGAGAAATATGTAGTTTCTATTAAGAAGTAGATTCTAGCTCAGTATTCTGGAGAGGAGCGATATAATATAAAATGAATAGATCATCGATTGCTATCCTTTTTTCTGAAGTACATTCATTCTTGCTTAACATCGGCTCTCTGCGGGCAACATAGATTGTGCAACAGACTCTATTTATTAAAGAATCCCATAGAATACTTTACAACACACATACACGCTCCCCGTTTAGTTGTTATAATAATGTTATATATTAAAAACTGTTTTGTTAAGGCCGCATTGCGTCTTATTTAATAATTAGCTTATTTTACAAACTATCAATTTTATTTCCCAACTTTAGATGGCATCTGGTCGGAGTCCTATCGCTGATCTCTATGATGCACTGAAGGTGGCTGCCGATAAACATAAGCAGTACACGGTGAGTTGAGAACAATATTACAGTAACCCGTGATTATAAATAAAAGACGATTCCACACTAGAGTTGGGCAGCTCGGCTCGAAAAAAATGAACGCCATATAAAAACTCGAACCTAAGCTCGGGCCGAAACCATAAATCTCGGGCCCGAAGCCCGGTTTTCGTGGTGACCCAAAAGTATACCCCAGTTAAAAGCACAGATATATTCATAGCCTGCCATTTTAAAGTTATTTTTTGATAACTAAACCAATGTAGATAGAACTTTAACCAATCTGGTTTATAATCTAGTTGACCTTTTCTGTAAGAGTGAATATGTGAAAAAATATGTTTGGATAAAATTTAGTTTATATTCCTTGTTATTAAGAAGCCCTCAACAGGTGAGGCCAACTATTTGTATAGTCTGATATGGATCAAGGCTATATAAGTTAAAGAAAATAAATAAAGTGAGAATCATCTTTAACCATCAATTTAAGGTTGACTGTATGAACGGTGCCGGTATGGACCGACACCTTCTTGCGTGGAACTTATTGGCTTCAGAAAACGGACTGCCTAAACCATCAATTCTTAATTTGCCCGTCTACCAACATATGACACACTTCCAAGTATCTACTAGTCAGGTTCGTAGAATTTGGGAATTTTCCGGAGTTTTGGGATACCATGGAACTTTTGTCTAAACTAAGAGTAATGTATTCTAAGCTTGTCTAAGAGCTTTGGAAAAACAAGATCAGTTTATTTCAATATTTGTATGCAACAATACGGACTAACTATAGTCTGTTTCAAAACATAGACTGCATGCGATGTGAGTAGTTATCCCGCCGTGGTGTATATTTTTGCCTTCGAATTCGCTGAAAACTGCCTTCCCTCTCTTCGAGCGAGAGAACTTTTAAAGTCAGTATTTTACACCACTGCGCGTGCAGTCTAGGTTTTGAAATGGACGATACTATGGTATCATATAATAGATTAAGTTGTTCACATCCGGTATATCTATAATAATTCCTAATACAATTAAATATTCTTCCAGGTTCCTACAAAGAACTTTATTCAAATGTGTTTCGGTCCTTCTGCTCCCGACTGCTATGGAATATGCTATAATCCACAGGAAAAGGAGCTGCATTTCACCATCTCCACCTTCAGAAGCGACGGATCTACTAGCTCCAAGAGGTAAATAGAGATTATGATTCAAGAAGGCAAAGAATTTGGGCCTTGTCCGGCCTGGTTGCTAAATATTTGACCAGTTACCGACCTGGGCCTAAAGAGCGAGCAGAGCCTAAAATTATGTGCCATTCTTGAGTGTAGCTGGTCTTTCGTTCCCAGTGCCCGAAGTATAGAAACGCCCAGTTGGGTGCCCGGGCAGTTTGTAGCTTGCCCATGCACCCATGCGGGCGTTTTTATACTACGGCCACAGGCACCATTAACTTTAAAATTTTTAATAAATCTTAATTCTACATATTATTAAGTATATTTAATATAAAGTTTATTATTCCAGATTCGCCAAGGAGCTCGAGCGTGCCCTAAACGATATGAATTCTGTGTGCAGCAAGGCTTTAAAGGAACAGGCTAAATTGTAAATATTATTGATTTTATTTAAGTATAATATTAATAAATATATATACTTAAATACTTTGTATAAAATAGGCCTCTTAATTGTATTTATAAGGACGTGTTTCTTTGCTTTTTACTGTGACTTTTGCTTTTAATACTGGTATGCATTTATAAACGATGCTTTTATATACATTATTATTAATATTATTATAATTACAATTACTGTATGAAGGAATTAATAAATATTGATGATTCTCTATTATTTTTCCAATATGGAATGTGGAAAAGAAATCTCTAACTTTCACCGATTAAAAGCTATCCGGATCCGGATATCCAAGAAACAGCCGGATCCATATAGTTACGGGTAGTTACGGATCCATATAGTTAACGCCTTACGGGTATGGGTCTCGGAAGAACTTAGATTACTAAATTATCAGTAAAAGATGCAATAATGGAGGCGGCATATACGGAATAGACAGAATTTTGTTAATTTAATGATAAATGTTCTTTCGAGCTACTTGGAAATACATATATACTTAAATATAGTCTGATTCAAGATGAATAATTGAGCGTTTCTTCCGTATTATGATGCAATTTTGCGTATATTTTCGTATTTCCAAAACTTTCAGGGCCTTTTCGTCGAGATTCTTTTTAACACTTCATTATTACTCTCGGATCAGACTATACTAGCATATAGCATAGGGTGCAAAAGACATTTTGACTGAAAACAATCAATAAAAATCGGTCGACTATATAATTGTTGGTACTGAAAAATCTTATAAAAACTTCTTCAACAATAAATTAATATAGAATCCCATATCCACAATTATCCCAAACCCTCCAACATCTTTCTTTTCCCAGCAAGGCTCCTAATCTCACGATCTAAAACCTAGGCAGCTCTTCCAAATTATATTCATACCCCATTTGATGTAAAGGTTTTATAGAATAAGGTTGGTTCTCTCTTAATATTATGTTTATATAAATAAACTATTAAAGTTGTAAAATTATATAAATATATTGATTGATATTGATCTTTTTGTATAAATAAACTATT
>JAQGAV010000192.1:0-42440 GCA_034691345.1 Phasmarhabditis papillosa
CGGGATGTGCGCTGGGGCGCCGGAATCTGTACTGGGGCGCCAATTAAAGCGCCCCACCTGCGCCCGAGCGTTGGTGCATACGGCCACAGAATTGTTGCCCGGGCAGACTAACAACTGCACGGGCACCCACCCGGGTGTTTCTATACTAAGGCCACTGGCACCTGTGGCCGCTGGCATAACAGTCCCATACTACGGCACTTTATGATCGTTTTCTGACTCTAAAGGTTTTGAAATAATCTCTCTTCATAATGGAAACTGAACCCATTTCTGTGTGTATTTTTGTTTTCTTCTATTCCGACTTACTGCTTAACAAGTTGATTTAGATTATCCGATTTAATAAGGCATCTTCTTGTTGTTATATCTCGTTGTGTTTCTTGTATTTGTACTGTAACATTAGCCAATTCAGCTACCATTTCTTTTAAAGGAACTAAATTATAATAAATAATAACACCGCTCCTCTAATAAATACAACACCTTCTACTTTAGCATAAAGTTGTCCAAATGACGCTGATAGATCGATAACTGACTGGAATTTAGAAAGAATCGGCGGAAGACCTTGCGAGTTTGAACTGAAAATAGATATTTAAAAGAGGACGGATATTCGGAGTTGTGGAATGGAATACTCCATCCGAATCCACCCTGGCTCCCTTCTCAGAAAAGCCCAGTGGTATTCTGTATTCTCTTGTATTCTAGTTATTCAACCCTTTATAAGGGGCGGATTCTACTAATAAATGATTCACTCCTATTCGTTGTTCTATATTCGAAACTACTATTTAACTGTCGGAAGCTTCGGTCGGAATCTGGGACAACCTAATTGGGTTGGCCGACCGGGTTAACGGACTCCAATCAAAGCGGTTTTATGTAAAAAGTAGCTAATTTATTAGGTCAAGACTATTGTCAATCGAAGTAGGATCACTTTTTAGTCATAAACACATTGTCATAGAAAAAAGTTGTGAATTGTCATTCCTAAAAAGAGCAGCCTTTAGAGAAGACATAGCTTATTTAAAGAATATTAATAATTTAACAATCCGGTACAAATATTTTTTGCCTACAGGAATAAAGTCTTTTTCCGCAGATACGGAAGTTTACCGCCCCGGCGGGTCGAAATTTATAAAACCACACTCCATGGACCCCGCTCGTTGCGTAGTAGCAAAGAGAAAAGTATTTCTAGCCTTCAATAGATCTAAGTACTAATTTGTTATAATATTCCTACCCCCTTCTTCCTCTGTATCCACTTAAGCTTCCAATACTGCCGGAGCTCTCGGCAGTGACGTCACAAACTGCCGAAAGAGGACACCAAGCGGTAGAAAGTCCTGAAACGAAGAATAGGATTACGGTAGTTTTTAGAGAGATTTACCTAAAAATGGTTCCACAGCTTTAGCCAATTCAGATTTAGATTCCATAGGGTTCATGGTCTTGCCGGGTGAAACTTTATCGACGCTTTGTGAAGTAATTTGCTAAAAAGAATATGAAGTTAGAGGAGAAAACAACTAGGAAAACCTCATAATGTTATTATTTCAATTTAAAACAACAGAGAAAATTAAAGGACTGGATGTTGTTGTAATTTGTAAGGTATACGATAGATATGACCGGTTTGGCTCGCTTGAGAATAGCGCACGACCCTCGACACGACCATCTATGGTATAGTTGTAGACAACTTCGCCCTACTCCTATTATTTTATGTTAAATGGATACTGTAAAACCATAATCATTGTCTTCCTTATTACATTGCTCCATTTTAAACTTCTGCTGAATTCGAACTCAACAGAAGAAGCCCCTTTTATACAGATTAGATCTACCGCTTTTTGGTTTCTGGCCTGATTTTTCATATTTTCTCAGGCCGGTCAGGGTAGAGTTCGATTGGTTCGGAGATCTGGTATAGCCTAAGATTTTCACTTTTACTCAGGTTTGTCCATTTTACGAATACTTTCATATTGCTTCTGTTGCTTACTTCAATTCTGTCTCCTAAGGTGTTTGTTAACTGTAATACATCTAGTTTACTAGCAGAAGCACATAACATTTGTGATGAGACCAAACAGAGGGGGATCGGAGCCTAGAAGAAAAAGGAGGTTCGACACACAATATAAATAAGAGTGATACATGGCGGTCTGGTGCGGCCGGGGCTTAGAACCAAACAACTGTACAATGGCCTGCCATTGTTAAACGTAGATTAGAGTTTCTTGATTTGTTTAAGTACTTATTTAGAAATTAGTAGAAACAGGAAGAATCTTGCTTAAGATGGTTCAGAATAACTTTTGCATAGTCTGATCTTCCACGAATGCGTAGCAGATATGAAATGGAAGCTCAGCTAGCAGTTGCATTTTAGTTATTTCTGATTCCGAATCATATTAAAGAAGTTCCTTTTCTTAAAGGACTAGTCCCCCACCTACCATGATAACGTCTATCTTTTCCAGTTGTTCCATATACACAGCATCTAATGTATTTCTTTCTTCTTCTAATTTATTAACTAATTTATCCCGCGTTGACATAATTGTGTCCGTTATTTGCTGACATAAAGCGAACAGTCTGCAAATTGTCTTATTTGAAACATTCGTTAGTCGTAAAAAACCAGATCTTCAACTTAAAGGACCCAACCAGTCCTTTAATAGAATAATTAACTTCTGTAGTTCTTGCTACCTTCTTTCTCTATTTTACTTACTGTTTTTTGGCTGTTTCATAACTTCTTTCATGTTCTAATAAAAGACGATTACGAACTTCGACTTCTTCTCGTTTTTCATCCTAAAAGTATAATTAGCCTTGTTACTTTATGCTTTGTTATGGTAGCTCTATCTATTATCTAAATTAATCTCCTAACAGGTAATGGACCTAGTCGGGTCTGACTTTATCACCAGTAGGGTTTTGACAGGCCGACCCGCAAAAATTGGACTTCTCCACGCTGAGGCTTTACGGAAGCCAATCCCGACCAGGGATGTCCGGAATTCCCGTTTGCGGTTTCCGTTTTCCGGAATTAATTCTTTTTCATTCCGGACATACCCTGATTTCGACCGACCGATCGGTCGCGACCGGTCGGCATTTTGCGGAGCCCTGGACTAGACTAAGTTTCTCGTCACAAGGTTTGAACCGAAACTCGAAACAATATATATGTTTAGCAAGTGGAACACTAGATATATTCATACTAATATTTTAAGTATTTGTTTCTTTAACAAACCATGAACAATCGGAGTTTGCTGGCCCATAACTCCACCTTTGCAATACAGTTTTTGTAGCCAAATTCAAGAGAAATTAAATCATTCCTAAATAACAATATAAAAAAATAATTTAAATATAGAATAATAATATAAAAAGATAAGAAAATAATATAGTCTGTATCAAGAACTAGGTTTCTAGCACAGCCGCCTAGACATAAGCGGTTTTAAGTCAAAATGAATGTACTTTCAAACAGAAGACTCCGAATCTTCCAATTTCCTTTACCCTTTTAATTCACACCGCCATTGCCAAGGATACTATGCTATAAACATAGTCATTGATATAAACCAGAGCTGTTAAACCGGCCGGCCCGGCCTCGGTTCCAAATCTGGGCCGTGAAGTCAGACGTTTGTACTCAATAAGGTCAATGATGAACCTTTACTATGGAGCGAGAGGTCGCGGGTTCGAATCCAGCCCGAACCATTATGTTGTTATTTATTTTTCAAGTAGTTCATTGTGCTGAGAAATGGCTAATTCAAATTTTTTTTTTAAATACCCAAAATTTGCTTATTAATTCCTGAAAAACCACGATCTTGCAGAAAAAGCATTGAAAACCGGCCTACCCCGGCGCAGGTGCAGGCCGGGCCGGGCCGGTTTAACAGCTCTGATATAAACTATAGTATTATTATAGTGTTATTATAGTATTATTAGATACCGTTCATCCGGTCCAATATGGTTAAAACACTCAATGCAGACTGGCTTTCTTAGGTTAAGAGAATAGAGAATAAATGGTTCTCCATGGAGCGAACAATTAACATCACAGCACGATTGTGAGCGTTCTTCTATTCGTAGAATGCAGTGTTTAGAGAACATTTTCGCCTAAATAAGACTGCTTGTTTATTAATTAACGGAATAATTCGTCTAGTTCGATTTTATTTGAGGAAGCAATCGGAAGCAAAAGGGGCCCCAGTCCTCTGAAATGTTATTCGGCCCGGACCAGATCGTCCAACTGGCCCGCTGGATGATCTGGCCCGGACCGTTCAGGCCTGCTCCGAATTTTAGAACCCCGCTGCTGGCAAGTTTTAGTTTCATCTGACGGCCTGTTCGGCTCCAGTTTTACTTCTTTGAAGCCTTCCATAGTCCGTGAATTACAAGTATACGTGTGAAGTATTGTCGTTTCTCGTCAATTTTCGACTATTCATTTATTATTTTATACTAGTTTATTATCCTGCTAAACGATAGTAAACTTTTTAATTTACATATTGTTAACAAAAATTGGCGCTTGGACTGTGGGTACCCGTAAGGGTAAAAGTTATCCAAACCCAAGGAGGGTTCGAATAGAGAATAAGGTTGCGTTGTCGTTTTCTTAACTATCTTCTTATTTTTTCTTTCAAACCTTATGAGTTAGTACTCGACATGGTGAGCACAATGGTTGTTGACATGTTTCACAAAAGAACATTGGCTGTTCTATCTAAAATTAAAATAAATATTTATTTTATATGGATATAGAATAAACCGTTTCACAATTAGCACACACATCCGACTGCTCCACAACCGATTTTATAATGAATTCAGCCAGCGGATCAGGCGTCAGTGTTTCTTAAAACATTTTGTTATCATGGATGTTTGGATTAGTATAATTATTACATTGATTTCATTCAATTATACCCTTTTCTTCTCCGGTACCCGTATTCATCAACACTTCCTTACGGAAACGAAATATAGTCCAAGAAAAGGTTCCCAGTGAAACGCTATTTACCAAATTTCTCACGCCTTCAAAATTCCGTTGCTGAGAACGCTTTTCATTCCCATGATTGGGTGACGGGAACTATTGTTTTTTTCAGCTAGGAATGATCGTTTCGGTCCCCGTGTATACCACGATTGTGAATGCGTCCAAAGGATCAACACAGTTACAAAGATATTGTACGCCTTTATGGTGTCTCTGACACTGATGATGATCCAAACATTCGCATTCAGAATTCGTAATAACGGTATTCCACTTCCTATTGTTGTGTAATATTTTTGTTAGGAGTGTATGCTACAAGCTTGTACGTTATTATATTATTTATAATTGTATGCATACGACTACCTGGATGTGTCTTTGAGCATAGTCCACATGGTTTGTCCGTGCATCCTTTGCAAACTGTATGCATACATGGAGGCAGTACTGGAGACACGAAGTCCTTTAAAAAAAGAAAAAAAATGTAAACATTGTTTATACGACGTTAATCCAGCTTCGTAATCAACAAAATAAATTTGAACCCTTTGCATTTGTTACCAAGAAGTATCCAACTTAAGCTAGTTGTTTCAAGATGTATTAAAACAATGATGTATGGTATGTTCCTCTTTTACATGATAGATAACCTCATTTTCATCATTCGGGTTGGTAATAAATGACTATTTACTACACTAAACAATGTTGATGATATCGTTTAAAACATTAAAAGTGAATACCGATCAGTCTACGCTCAAAATATACTTCGAGGATACAGACACCAGCACAATGAAACTAAATATTGTTAACACTCTCACCTTTTTGCAAACTGAGCACAATAGGGGATCAGTCTCCATTACACATTTTGCTTAAATATTCATTTTGTTAAAAACAGCATCCCATTTGTTAGTGTCATATATATCTTTATCTCGGAACTGTCCACCCCCCAAACAACCTCACATTACATTCGGTAAAAAATAATTCATTAGCATACAAACAGTACAACAAAAAAAATAATTTAAATATGTACCCATTGAATTACATACAACAAAATATCACCAAAACAAAACAAATAATGTGCTAGCTTAATCAATAAGCTTCTTAGCCTTGAAGTAATTTCTAAGGAAGAGAACTTGCCAAGCGGCTAATCCAAGAAGGCACAACATGGAGAAAATGGAGAGGTATAGTACACGGCTGTTGGTAGACTCATTTGTATTTCTCATCTCTTCTTCTCTCTGGCGCATGAAGGCAAAATCCTTGACAATTGAATCGGAGAGATCTTCGAGGCGACGTAGCTCAACCTGCAAATGAAAAATAAATATAATTCTGATTAAATAAATGGAATAGGGAAGCGATATGTTGAACGTCAGCCTTAAAGCTTCAGCGTCACCCTTGCACAGAAGTTTCGCAAAAATGAAATAAATATTCTCGTTGACGAATAAATTATTTTGTCGAGCAGTATCACGTTTGCTATTTAATAAGAATGAATTACAATATAATAAAGTAGAGGGGAGGCAAACCGTAAGTATTCTGAGACTCAATAATCAACGCACTTTTTCAGTGTAACGAGCCTTATTAATCACGACAAGGTGCCAAACACTGAGAACTTAAATCTAATGAGACACACTGAATAGTAACCGGCTTAAATAAACCATAATTGCGAGGGTGGAACTTCACGTTGACCATCATAGTTTTCATCATATGAATTAAGCATTTGGTAATATTCCGTTTCGATGTATCCGAGTAATCGAACCCCCCTCCATTTGAAAAAATTGCAATATACGATTAATCACGACAATCGGCCAAACACTGAGAAATTAAATGTAATGAGACACACTGAATAGCAACCGGCTTAAATAAACCATAATTGCGAGGGTGGAACTTCACGTTGACCATCATTGTTCTCATCCTGTGAATTACGCATTTGGTAATATTCCGTTTCGATGTAAACGAGTAATCGAACCCCTCTCCATTTGAAAAAATTGCAAAATACGATTAATCACGACAATCGGCCTAACACTGAGAACTTAAATGTAATGAGACACACTGAATATCAACCGGCTTAAATAAACCATAATTGCGTCGGTGGAACATCACGTTGACCATCATTGTTTTCATCATATGAATTAAGCATTTGGTAGTATTCCGTTTCGATGTATCCGAGTAATCGAACCCCTCTCCATGTGAAAAAATTGCAATATACGGTTAATCACGACAATCGGCCAAACACTGAGAACTTAAAAATGTAATGAGACACACTGAATAGCAACCGGCTTAAATAGACCATAATTGCATCGGTGGAATTTCACGTTGACGATCATTGTTTTCATCATATAAATTACGCATTAGGTGATATTCAGTTTCGATGTAACCGATAGATCTATCCGAGTAATCGAACACCCTCCATTCGAAAAAAATTGCAATATACGAACCTCAAGTGGCTTGAGCTTCTCGGCCTTGGCAATGTCGTCGTAGTTCTTGGCTTCAACGCCATGTTTCATCGACAAGGCAACTTCACGAGCAGAACCGCCTTGAGCTGAAATAAATAAAACAATTATCGGAGAGAATTGGACTACTCACGACCAGGAGCGTGATTTGTTATGCATATTTCGAAGATATCGTATTCATCAGCGGTGAAGGCGAATTTGCCTTTCAGGTCGTTGAAATTTTCCCTCTTGTACAAAGTATGTCCACGGGTATCCATTACCTGAATTACAATGATTAAAATGCCAAACTAAGAATTACTCACATGAACACTTCCAGAATATCCAATACCTTCGGCGAATTCATATTCTCCCGTTACCACGAGATTCTTGTGGATCTCCTCCTTGAGACACTTCTTCTGGTTGGCGGGGACATTGAACCGGAGAGAAGCAACCCCCGAAACGAGTAGAACTACCACCAATGGTAGTCTCATACCTGGAATTCTTGGATGAATAGAAATATGCATATGTTAATAGAGATCGAGAATATCACTATAAAAAGTTTTAAACACTGAAATATTTGAGAAAAACCAAAATAATAAAGCAAAGCATGGAAAACATCATCGCTGCCGAACTGCACAGGGTGATACGTCAACGTGGGTAAACCACCACGGCGCATTTTTATAAACACGCCACAGACTTCCATTTTTCTCACCGATCTCCGCAAAATCAATGATCACTCGCTTTTTCCCCGCATCGAAGCTCCACCCATTGGAATGCGAACGATCTCTCAAATTAAAATTTTTTTAAAGATTTTAATAAGTAAGTGATATGGGTTTTATATGGTTGCTGCTAATTGTATACAGTTCTTTGACTCTCGTTCATACGGTGCTATTGCCTTGCAAGTTGCAACAACCAGATATTCTTAGTTCATATCATGTACAGCGTTTTGTATACTATGTCACTTCGTAACCTCGCCATAATGGCAGTTATCTTGTCATTGTGATCCTGGGTAGCCTCCTTATTGAAAATATCTTAGTGACCGGCCTTGATAATGTGCTTGTCTAGCTCTTATGAAATCATGTTCCAACATTATCTATGTATTCTTATATATCTATGTATAGTGAATTGGTATATTCGTACTATTTTCAGGTCAATGAACATTCCTGATGAGAATGTAGCCCCAGCCACATCACAAACTGTGGTGGATCTTGGCGATTCAACAGGATTCGACAACCTCGGATTCTACGATTCCGGCAACTATGATGCCTCACAGGAAGGTTGGTGTTCGACTGGTATTTTCAAAGTAAATGTTCTTTTTAGTGTTTGATACTACAGGTAGTTCAAACTTTCCCAATACCTCCGGACAGATAGCTGGGACGGCCTACAAGAGGGCAGCCACAACATCAGCTGGGAAATTCCTGGTAGGCTTCACGTTTAGATACAGTTTTCTGCCTTGTTCTGCTGTTCACCTACTGACTGACTAGAAATATCTCTTGGACGTGCTGGAAACTTTTTCTAAAAGTTATAATTTCTCGGAACTTCGGCTATGGTTATACGTTGGCAACGTTATAATTTCTCGGAACCTCAGATATGAATATATATTGCCAAAGTTATAATTTCCCGGAACTTCGGATATGGATATACATTGGCAAAGTTATATTTTCCCGGAACTTCGGATGATATACATTGGCATTCATAATCGTTTGCCAGGTTTACTTTTCATATAGGCTTATATGAGAAGTTGCAATATGGCACATATTCATGGTCAGAAGGGCTGTGTGGATCTCGGTTTTGTTCGTATTACATATCCTGATTCGGATCTATTTAGAAAGGGCGGATCTTAGCGCGTATTCGGATCTGGATCTCTTAATTGATCCTTGAAATATATAGTTTTCACAAAAAAAATCGTCGTAAGGATCTAGAATATAGATTTGGGAAGCGCTATTATAATGACGTTAACTGTGCAAGCTCAACAATTTTACTATGCCATTATATACGCTGGCTCGGTTATATACTTAGCATATTACCTATAGACTGCTACTCATTCTGTTGTTTCAGGACAATCGAGGTTTTGGATGGCTATTGGAAGTCAATGAAGAAGACAACAGCAACACGCCTCTACTGTAAGTGTATTCTTTCAAATTTCAATAATTTATTGCATTATTTATAGAGAGGAATTGGATATAGATATCACTGATATCTACTACAAGGTCAGATGCGTCCTTCTGCCACTGCCATATTTCCGCATGAAGCTCAACATTGTCCGTGAATCCCCAGATTTTTGGGGTCCGTTGCTAGTTGTTCTAGCATTCGCCTTACTGTCTATTTATGGACAGTTCAGTGTAGGTTCATTTCAGTTGTCAATTTTTCAATTTAAAAATTTAAGGTAGTTTCCTGGATTCTGACCATGTGGTTCTGTGGTGGATTTATGGTATATTTCATCGCTCGAGCTCTTGGTGGAGACGTTGGATATTCTCAGGTACTACTTTATGTATACTTCAATTATTTGTATGAAAGAATGTATTAGTGCACTTTTAATGTGTTTTACCAGTTCGAACTCGCGAAGAGCAAATATGAAGCAATCGTATTGAAGGGGGCACTTCAAAATGGTCATCAAATAGCTCCTTATAACCTACTAAGGGGTAGAACATAACTTCTACTCCTTACTAGGTCTATGGTTGTTATTTTTCAAATTGAACCCGGAAAACACATTTTTCTACTAGCATGGATATTTATTTGTAAAGTGCCCCCTCTAACCCATGTAGCACCGATGTATTTTTCGTTAAGAATTACCTTAGGTACCAAGATTAATTGACGAATTTCATTAGGCTTTTTCTTCACGATTTCGAATAATATCCTGACAAGTCAAAGTATGAGAAGTTTACTTCTGTTTTATAGGTCCTCGGTGTTGTGGGATACTCACTCATTCCCTTAGTGTGTACCGGACTACTAGGAACACTCGTTTCTCGGTAAGCTTCGAGATATACTTCTTTTTTAAATTTATCTACTTTAGATTCAGCCTTCTGAATACTGGACTTGGTATTTTCGGTGTTCTCTGGAGTGTCTACAGTGCTGGAACCCTTCTCTGCGTAGACGAACTGCAATCCAAGAAACCACTTGTCCTGTATCCGGTATTTTTATTGTATATTTATTTCTTTTCACTTTATTCGGGTGCGTAAACCATTTATTGTACTGTCATAATATTTATTTGTTATAGAATGTGATATTAAATTATTTTACACGTGCAATAGTCTTTTTGGTATCAGTATAGTTTTTATTAGTGGTGATGCTGTGAGATGGAGATAAGTGTGCTAATTGAGCACTAGATTGAATCCTGGATTAGAGAGATATTTTTTGAACATTCTCGGCTATCATCTTTATTTCTTCGCCCGATTGCAATATTATTTAGTTCAGAAACTATTTTTAGCTCAATAGCTCTTCTGGAAGACAGTTTCAATCTTAAATATGTTTTCACTCATTAATCATTTCGTCTAGAATATTTTCAAGCATTTGGCTGTATTGGCTGGTTTGCCATCACTCGTGACAGGCTAGAACAATCAGAAATGACCCGTGGTTGCTCACACATGTGTTGCGATATCTTTAGATGCACCAGATGTTGCCATAACATGGGCTGTAAAGCGCACAAGCACAAGCACTTTTCTTAGCTAAACACTATTTTATAACATTATTTTTATGTAAAATAATTAGAGTCTTAATTTGATTTGATGTAACCATGAAGTTTCCAACCAATTGCACCCTCTACATAGCCAATAGCCCTTTTCTATCAATATCGGTTTTAGTTGCCGTCTTTGGATTCCCATAATTTTTGAAGGTTACATTGCAAGGACAGTTCGATATTTCTCCGCTATGGAATGTACCCAAATACGGCCGTGTTCACGTGAACCATTTCTCTCTGATAGACAAAGATATATTTTTATGGTCATTGGTGGCTGCGAAAACATCGCCTAGATTCTTTCGTTTTGGCGCGCGCTCGTGTCCTCATTTTTATGGGATGTACGGACTGTCATCCTATTCTCTTTCTTCTTATTAGGTCTTATTGGTATTCGAATACATGGATAAACGAGTCTTGCAGCTAGAAATGCTAAACTCCCGAAACGGAACTTTTTAGTCTAATGATTACTATTGCAGCGCGGTATCCTTTCAACCCAAATGCTAACGGTTTGTAGATTGCGAAACCCAGCGCTGGGAATTTTACGGGCCGGGGCCGAAAATTCAAAAAGTCGGCCCTTGCAGGGATAATTTTTATAAAAAAAATCGACTGATTTAGGTGAATATTTTAATAAATAGTATCAGAAAACATCAATAGGTAAATCTTGTTGCATTTTTTATTGTTATTAACAAAAAATAGAACTGAAAACTAACTTTTTTGAAGAATATCCGCTAAAATATAAGCTAGACTAAGGCCGGCCGGGGCCGAAAATTTGAGCAACGGGCCGGCCTTTTTCCAGCCCTGGCGAAACCTGCGCTCGGTTTGGTTTGGAAGTTTGTTAACCACTACAGTACTACGGAAACCTTCGGGACGGCCCCGAGCCAGCCCGGCCAGGTTCCATTTTTGGAAAATCACGGGCCGGGACGTACACAGCCCTGCTGAGTTATTAAGATGTTCAGTTATTTCAGTTTTCCCAAGTTTAAATACACTTATAGATTGCTATATTCTTTCAAGAAGATTCTGTGTGAATTTGGAAACGTGACTAAATTTAATCTATGGTCGACTAGATGTCTGCTTTCTCAGACAGATTGAACAGGCCGGCCGGCTACGCGCAAACAGCGGCGCTTACTCGCCGCTTACTTGCACTTACGGTGTATCGTCTTAGCACCGTTGTTTGTAACAAACAAATAATACTTATTTATTGTGTACGCAATATTTCGTATTCTCTCACATGGTACGACAAGTTACGTATTCTCACATTTGTTTGTTTGAATTTCAGTTCACTTTTTGTTTTTCTCATGACAATGAAAGCGAAAGAATGTCCCTGCGCGTAAATACTGCGCCCTACTGGGCAGGCATCACATGGTATTTTCCCGCGGTCGCTCCAGATTCTCAAAAACAAACCCAGAATGAATTCGCCCACAAACAACTTTCTCTGGATAGATCCAGTTCTAAAGGAGGAACAGAGTTCGTTTCAATAGCAAAATGCACTTCCGTACTAACTATAAGTTGTCATACTATCACGACATCGTAAACATTACCATAGTTCATGTGTATTTACAACACTGCGGTCATTATATTACGTGCCAGCTGAACATACCCCCCCCCCCCCTGTTTGCGATAGATTACAGCATGATGCGGGTACTTTAAAGATTACCAACTGTTGGCCTGGCGTGTTACATTATCCTTGAACTGCGTACCTGCAGGTGACTACAATCACTAACATGTCCTTGTGAGTACACAAAAGAGGTTCACAGTTGATCTAGGTGTTTGGCGCGCAAATTCTCGCTGGGGCGCACAATGCTAAGAAGAGTGGTACTATTGCCTTGAAGGTGTTGTCGCGTGCTAGGTGTACCCCTCCATACTAATACTATTTCTTTGGTTTGACCCCGCTGGAAGACCTAAAAGACCTCTAATTCTGTAATCAGGTGGACATCTCGTACCAAATAGGTCCCCCCACTCGTATTTGGCGCTCACTTTTATTTGGCACAACGCCAACTGAGGGTGTTTGGCGCGGTAATTGTGCGCGACCGTTTGTTGCATTCGATCACATGTTTGCATATCGATTACAAAACATTTTGTGACACCCCCAGCTAATACGTATTTATGACCCTCCAAGCGGGCGGGCGCGCAAATTATGTTGTTTGTTATTTGTACAACCTATGATGGTACTCGTCGTCACCTCTTTTACATTTATACATTTAAATATAATAATAATCATTTTAATATTATATATTATAATATTTAAGTTTTAATACCCAAACGTGGATTAGAGTTACATTTAGAATAGTTGAGAGTTCTTTTTATTCACTTATATAAATGTTCTATTAAACGTTTACTTATTTCCTTTTATAAAACGTTTTGTTTCATTATTTTTTGGAGTAATCGTAACCTTTCGTAAACGGTAACGCGCACTTCCCTGCTTCACCAATACACATCTTTCGAAACCTAACACTATACAATTTTCGACTACTTCTCCCATCATTGTATCGGTACGTGCTCGTTTATTTTCGACCACCGCGCTTCCTTTTTTGCTCTTCCGCATATTTTCCCAACCGCTTCATCTGTTTTGCAGTGCGCAGTGTCCTCCGGTGTCTCCTAAATCCACATTCTTTACCTTGTGACACGCTAAACAACCAACAATCCATGCTCTGTAATTGGGATACGGCCGGAGCCAAGCACCGCCCACTTTAAGATCAGTTACCTAGTAGACTGGCTAGTTACCGGCTTTAGACGGGCCCGGCATGGTAAGCCATTCGGGGCTACCTAAAATTAGAACTTGTAGGAACAGAACTATTTTGTAGGAACTTGTGAAGCAGTTTTCCTCAAGGGTGGGAATTTGGCGGGCGGGCCCGGATCAGCACTGCAAAGAAAAATCGACTCGTACCGGAAGATTTGGCCGGCCCTTTGTCAGTCCTGGCTATGCTTTTATCAGTTCTATGTTGTGATAGTCACCCTTTCTACAGGTGAACCACTGTCTAACTGATTTCGAAATCTTGCAACTGTAGCGAAGTTATTCGAAATACGAGGAGTTGACACCGCCCCTTATTTAACAACACTGCGTTTTCTTATTCTTTCTTGATCAGTCCCGTTAATGTCTACCTTCTTAGACAAATAATATCTTTTTATTGTCTGTTTATATCTTCTTATTGTTTGTATATATATTAAGTAGTTGTTGGTGTTATATTTCAGTTTTTTAACCAAGTTAAACTAAACTTTTAAGTTAATGAGGTCACCCCACTGCAATAATATAAACAACCACAGCGTCTTTTTCGTTCCCCCTACTGCTATTTTTCTAGCTGCAACTGTGTTTGATAACATCGTGCAACCTACACACATACTATCTGATCTTTGTATATTAACATCAATGTAGAATGTAGAAATGGCCTTTAGGTCGAGCGAGTCCCATTTTGTAAAGTTATTGTCTTTTAAAACCAATAAGATCTGATTTCAACAGTTAAAACAAGTGTATTAGTTAGGATAATTCTATGTTTATCCGAAAATATTGAGCAATTCTAGCATTAATGGGCCCCAAATAGCATTTTTGAACGGCGCGGCCCGTTAAAACGAGCTTTGTTCCTGTATACTCTGATCTAATTAACTAAACTTTATAGTATATTTAATAATAATAACTTTTTCCTTTATTACCTACCTTTATTTACTTAAATATACTTGTTTCCCATATTTAACTAACTTTTGATCTTATTTTAATGTTATCTTTCGCCTCCTATATTTTCAGTACAAAATGATATAATCATCGCATCATTGCCCTCCCACTCGTTATTCTTTTGTTGATTATTTTAAACACTGCTCTCTCCATTAAATAACACTGCTGCGGCTACAATTTGCGCGGGAAACTGGCGAGTTCCCCGCGAGTGGCTGCGGGTTTGTCTGAGTCAGCACTTCCCTTGTCCTGCTGATCAGGCCCGCATTGTCACTAGCGGCGGCGCGCCCTTTCGCCATTTCGAAATGTTTCGTCCGTTTAGTTACTGTCATGCCCGCCCGGTGCCAGTCCGCCGCCAGTCCCCTTCGGCCGGACCAAGGTCAACAATTTCGAATTCTTAAACTTCTTCTTTTTGGTGCAGCCGCGGTAAACATCTTCGTTCCCGGCACAGAGGTTAAACTGAACTTTTATTCAGTCAGCGCGGCCGGGGCTCGCGGTGTCGAAAATATTTATGCGCAGGCACTTATTCTATTGTGAGGCTGTATATTTAGCAAGGTGTGGTTCGAACAATAAGATATTTCCTATATAGAAGATTAGTATTCCTTTAAATGTTATTTAACACTTTAACTATAAAAGAATAATGACCGACACTCTGTATCGGGAGCTAGGAGTCTTTTTCTCAAAACTACATTCAATTTAATCTAACACCGCCCATCTCCAGGATACTGCGCATCAACTTTTTAATCATACTGGAGCTTTGGAGCAAAATTGAAGTTCCGGAACCAACCCTGAAGCTAGCTAACTCAAATGTTTTTATTTCTGCTCAGCTGGAATTTCCTTGTGAACTGTGATGATTTCTGCACAGACAGACAACAGTTTGCAAATATTCCGCGCACTTCTTGCAAAATGTACGCCGCCAACCCGCCGTTGTTTTGCAAATATTCTAAATAGAATTAAAATTTATAAAATTAAATAAGAGGAATCTGTAGTCTGTAATAACATCTAGATTTCAAGCGGATTATCCTGGTTAGAGGCGGTGTTAACTTTTGAAGAAAAGATTCCCCATACACCAACATTTATTTAACACCGCATCCCCCAGAATACCGTGCTGAATGCATGGCGTTTGATACAGTCTATTCTATCTATTTTCGTGAATCTTTCGCAACTTTGCAGAGTGGCTGCATTTGTTTTGCATTTTGTGCAACGCCACCTGTTATTTAATGCGACGGCATGACTTTATTGGTTTTTGTCTGTGAATTTCGATAGATTTGTTCCTTTTATTCATTTTCGGTCAGTCATATGATTCTAGTGATAACAAAAGGCCCCTTTTGGTGACAATGACTATTATTTTAGTTTGTTTACAATAGAACTAAACAGCTTGCACATTTCTAAGAATATAAGATTATATGCCTTAGAACAAAGTCATTTTCTCACAGGGAGTCTTACGGAGCCCGTGGCAGTAGAATAAAAACGCCCGGGTGGTTGCCCGGGCAAAAATTCTAAACTGCCCTGGCGTTTCTATAATAGGGCCACTGGCTACCGGGTTTCCAGAGGATCTTCATTTAATGAATATTCTTGATACAAGTAAATGTGATAATAATATAACTTGCCTATTGTTTTCATAAATTTGCTACTTTCAAAGTTTTTTAAAGTATTTTTAACCGAGTTTCTTATTTAAGACTTAATTACTATTCCTGCTACAATATAGCTTTCCTATTCTTCATTTTCATTTCGAATTGATTTAAATCTCCCTTTTTGGCGCCAATTTCCCGCTAATATTATGCGATCACATGGTTTGTGTGCTTGGCCGTCCTGTGTTTACAAAATGAACTGCAATGTAAACGCAGTGTGACAGTGAGAATGGAGTTGCTCATAAGGTAAACAGTACTCCCAATGGAGCCAGCTGCGTTAGCCAAATACGGGACATAGATTCGACAATTCAATCAATGCAATAAAGGCAAATGCGCTACATTGTGCGCAGATCCTGGCATCAATGGGACCTACGTTGGCTATTCTGACTATACAGTGTTACCTTAAGGTTTCACTTCTTATTTTTATAAACTATTCTAGTACGCTCTATTATAGAAGCCATTTATCTGACCAGGTTTATATTATTAAATTGAAAGACTGTATTAAATAATTTATAGATATAGTCAGCTCCAAGAGTAATGATGGAGTGTAAAAAATTTGAACGCAGAGTAGCCGCCAGCATCTGGTTCAATATTGTACTTTGCGAGTACGGGCGTGCAATTTGTTGCGGTTTTAAAAATCCTATAAATTCGCAAGTGACACCCCATTATTACTCTTGGCGCTGACTATACATTATCGTAACACTTTTCTTTCAGATTTTGCTTTTGAAAACACTATAAGCTGTCTACCGGTACAAACAAACCGTGTATATTTCGTTGCTGGCAAACCGTAACTTCTAAAATAACTTTGCCCTTAAAACATATAGCAACCCCATTGCAGACTTGTTCTTACTCTTTAGTTCTATTTTTCGTTTTCTACAAGTTTTGTAATGAATTTGTCACCCCCAACCGACCCCACTAACCGGTCTTTTCTCTCTCTCGTTATCTCTAACCATAAGAAGACTGTTTTTTCTCTTTTTGAAGTCATAAATGGGTCCCCCCTTACTAATGCTTAAAACACTTAAGTTCTTAGTGTTTTCAAACACAAATAAACCCGTTTTAACTCGTTTTATAACATTATTTTATGCTCTTTTTGTCTTTTTCGCTTTCCTTTTCGGCTAAAAGAATTTCTAATCAATCTGCTTCTTTACTTTTTCCTGTAGTTTTAGCTTAAACTTAAACTTTGCTAAATCCGGATTTGGCGCTTTTCCAACTGCCGCTCCACTTTATCAATAATGTTTACTACAGTGCTAAGTTTGCGGGGGATAGTTGGTTTCTATTAAATGACACCGCGGCTGCTCTTTAGTGATACCGCGGTGTTAAAAAGAGAGAGAGGGTTCCGCGTCCCACGCCAAGTCTGTTATAACCAGTCGTAAGTACCAGTCTAGGTTACACTGGGAAATGGAACTAGCGATGGTCAAATAGGTGTGGCGAGATAAGACAATATTATTAATATTATTGTTAATAGGTAGTAATTTATAGTAAGACAAACGTTTAATGTTATAAAGTTACTCTGAGATGGTAGGTTAAGTTTATAGTCTATGTCAAGAAATAGGCTTCCAGCACAGTATCCTAGACAGCAGCGGTTTTAGAATTAAAATGAATGTATTCTATATATCACTGCTGCTCGCGAGGACACTGCGTTGGAAACTTAGCTCTTGCTATAGACTACACTTAAGAATATTTTAGAATCCCCCCCCCCCCCGCCACCCGTATTTTAACATAAACTACTTCCCCAAAGTTGAATACATTTATTTTTCTTATTTTTTCTATTCACCCTTATATTCTTAATATCATTCTCATAATCGTTTCTTTATTCCTCCTTATTATCCGCTATTTATCCCGTAATTTGCTATAATTCATAACTTTTCGCTAGTTTTTTCCTGCTAAATGCCTAGCTAATCATAATCCTCCACCCACAATTGTGACACCGCCTGTTTAACGAAGACAGAGATCGAAATATAGAGTGATTGCAGGATAAATTGAAGCTTGTGAAGCTGTTAACGAGTAAAATGGGATTTACACAAACTTGTAGTGTAGTCTGTATCAAAACAGCGGTGTTAAATAAAAACAAAATAAAAATGGGTAGAAAAGAGCCTTTTTTTAAGAATACATTTGATTATATAACACCACTGCTCCTCAATATCTATATCCTCCTTATCTGTACATTGGTAGTTGCCTTATTTGCCCTTATTTTGCCCTTTCCTGGCCACTCTGTTGCCAGTTCTGCCAGTCATCTGTCTTGTTTTCTTCTTAGCACTAGCTGGGTTTACTTTCCTTCCACTTCGTTTCCGCAACAGCGAATTAATACTTTTGCCCTGTTTTAGTGAAATCGAAAGAGTTCAACTGAATTAAACTATAATTTAAAGGTCTTTAAAGCCCTAATAAACCCGACCTTTAAATAAAAAAAGAGCCGGTTCGGTCCCCATTAGCTAACTTAGAAGTGATTAAACATATTTGTTATTTATAACCTTTAAATAAGCAAGCTTGCATAATTATCCGTATCTATCCGTATCTATCCGTATCAGTCCGTATCATTCTTTATAAAGACAACTTCCTCTGACTGTTCTTTTCTATTCTTTTTGTTTACCTTTTAATACTTCCGAGAATGTTGTTCACTTGCCGTGATCACATGCTTTTTATGTATGTTTTTCTCCCATTTCTAAAGCGACAATCACAAATCAAAAAACAACAAAATAAATGAGCTAAGAGCAATAAACTACGGGTTCCGGGAAGTTACAGGAGCCTTCTGTAAGAGTTTTAGGTTTACTTTAGGTAATGTGAACTTTAGACTTACACGGTAAGGGCAGTTTCTCTTATTTCGAAGCAAAGCAAAGCGAAGTTTTATCTCAGGTTACGTTGTAAAGAGAAACTGAAATACTCCCGGAGTTAAACTATTGGGCAGCAATGTGGGCTTCTTAGGTGAAAGAATATATTTGACTCCTTATTTAAAAATGTGGCCCCTAGTAAGTAGTGTACATTCATCTATACTAAGATATCATTAACGTTCGATTAACTTTAAATAATTTGTAGTTACAAGTGCAATCTTTGTGCTTCTTGATTGTTAAAGGTCTTCTTTAAAGGACTGCTCTCTTCTTTAAAGGTCTATTCTGCTCTGTTTCCTTCGCTCTTTGATCTACTTTGTTAACGCCCTCTGTGGTTAATTCATAAACGCGGAACACTTTGGCTTAACCAGGAATGAAATATTTTATTACCAAGAACTCATATAATAGACGGTTTCTATTGTTTTTCTAGTAAACTTTGGTTCTGGGTAATTAATTTGGTTCCCAAGCAGAATACGTAGTTTCAGGTGTAAAAATAGCTTGTTTTCTCACATTAAAAATATGATTTCAAACAATTGTCCAAAGTTTCCCATTTATTCATTCCGGCCCGGGCCACTGGCTGACTTTTAGGCTGGGTACAACCCTGACAATATCCGCTGAGAGAGAAATCAATGTTTTAGGATCAATGTTTTTTAAATTAATCGAAAACTTTCTACTATATTTATTTTAACTCAAACAACGCTATACAGGTATATCTGCAACTTACCGGAACCAAAAGTTTACTGTTCATTCGGTTTTTGCTATCTTAAACTAAGACAGCCAACTCCATAACATTCCTCATACACCTATTTATTAACACCGCTGCTCTATATACATCTCTATCCACTTTTGATCATCTATTTCCCTATTTAGTCTTCTTCTATTTTCATTTGTTGTTGTTTTGCCGGTTTATTTCCGCTGATCGAACAGTAGTGAGCACATTCGCTGCTACTAGCCAACTACTGGCCGTCTATCCGCTACTTGCCATTTTTGGTCTTTTTCTGGCTGCTCTATGGTCCAAACTCGGTGTTTATCGGTGCACGCAGGCACGTAAACAACTCGCGACGGCGCTTTATGTTGCTAAGCGTTCAACTCGCATCCAACGGGCATCCAATGAGCAAAACTCTCACATCAGACATCAGAATAGTGGAACCAAGACCTGAAAAAGAGGTTGGAATGAACGGGCCCAGCCTATATAATAGACAATTTACACCAGGCACGACCTGAAAAATGTACTAGGCTTTGGTTTTGAAGTTCGTATAACTGTTTTTGACCAAAGAGAGATTTAACCAAAAACACTTTATTTGCAAGTAAATTGCCAGTTTGTGGCGATATCCCTTCCGAGTACTACTGGAATTATCTTGGAATAGTCCTAAAATAGACATTTTAAGCGTTTCTTGGAGGAGGCTGGTGATGTTCTTAAATAGCACTTTATCGTTTCTCGTTGCAACAACTGACAACAAAAAGTGTTGCTCCAACACCAATTGCTGCCCTAATCACAAGTTTATAAAATTTGTTCTGGAACAGCTGGCCCGTCGCTGGAAAGTAGTCCTTTAGCTCAATTGGATAATTAGATTGTCTCATTAACTACGTTAGTTCATGTTCTTTGAAATCCGTCTCGTATAGGGCTGAATGTCCTTTTTTTGAACTTTTGCTCCACAGCTAGATGGAATGTTTTCTCAATTACAAATGCATAGCCAATAGAAGCTTTTAGAAAAGTCTCACGCTCACTCCATCGGGTCCAGGTAACACAATTTAATCAGTATTAAGTTAATAAGATATTATAAAAACTATTAGGTTCACTTTTAACTTTATTTTAAGTTTAAGATTGTAGCAACAGTTGGATCTCCAGTGTAGATTACTGCAGATAGATGTTATAGTGAACGTACTTTTGAAGAAAATGCCTCTTAATCCACCGACCTCCCATTCATTTATATATAACACCGCATCTCTTCAGGATACTCAGCTAGAAACCTATCTCTTTATAGAAACTATTATTTAAAACAACGGTCCGCTGTCTTTCAAAGTTTCATTCAGATCATTTGATAGGAAATTGCTTTTTTCTCATTTTATAGGAAAGGAAATGTATTCTTAATGGATTGAACTCTAATAATCCTTAAGCTCCTGTAGCTGATATGAAGTAATTTCCCATTGGAATATTTCGTAATAAGTAAGTACATAGATCTATGATGCTTATACTACAATGTACAGACTTGCAGCGTATCCCATATAGGTTTGTCTGCGTTCTCTCCACTTCTCTACCATTGGCCCCTTATCAGACTCACCTTGCAGCGTATCCCATATAGGTTTGTCTGCGTTCTCTCCACTTCTCTGCCCTTATTTGGCCTAAATGAGACATCAGAAGAGTGTCTCATTGCTCTGTTAATTAAGATACACGCTCCATTCCCGCTCTAAATTTTCGCCACCGCGACTGGATATTGATCCCGCCATGACCGGCCAGTAATTGGCCAGTAGCAAACCACTTTGTCCAGCTTTTAGTGTTTCAAAATGTGTGGATTTCTACATTTTTAACGACCTTTGCCGGCTATTTTCACTATTTTACTTGAAAATTAGCCATTTATTTTCATAATTCGAAGATTTCGCGAGTTTTCCCGGTAGGATAATGAGTTTACTTTTGTTTTTGCCTGTTGTTTCGCCGCACTTCGAAGAGTACTTCCGTACTCGGAAATATGAAGTATATTAGCACTTTATACGTACGTAAAACTAAAATTCAAATATTTTAAGCTATAAATAACAATGTTTTAGGTGCAAAAAATAGTTGAACTCTTGTTTTGAGCCAACTCTCTATATAAATATAATTGTTCCGGGTGCAACGCGTACTCCGTAGGTTCCTTGTTAGTTCAAATAGTTTATATTTCACTAGATTACAAGTCAATTTTAATAGAAAATAATAAATAGAAATGTTTAACAACGTTCTAATAATACAAACATAAAGTTATTATATATGAATAAACAATCATTTATCACTTCCTAAGGAGAAGTTAACTCTCGGCCACAAAACCTTTACAGTCTCTATAATTTTACCACAATTACAGTTTATTAGAACTTTCCATGACTGTTCCTGTAATTTCCTTCTATGATTACAATTATTAAAGGTCTAAGACCTCACTTCCTGTTAACTGTACTTTCCTTCCTTCTTTCCTCTAACACAGTCCTTTGAATCCATTATTCACCGACCTTTATTACCGCTTGTCTAAGAGTACATTCCCCTATTAGACTTTATGTTTTTTGTCCTTCCTTTAATATTGTCTCTGACTTCTCTTACTCTCTAACACTTCCCAGAATGTTCACTGTTTTATACATGTTGCCGTCTATGTTGTTGCCTAGTGGATTTGTGGGCGTGGCTTCGGGCTGGATCAGCTGAGCTACGGCGCCAGTTCCCAGAGTTCCTCTGTCCTTCAGAAGAGCACCATGAATTCTGAGAGCAGAATGCGGAAGGGGGCGTGGCCTGAATCCGCTGCCGAAGCCCATATAAGACTCCTTCATGAAGCCGGCTTGGATCATTCAGTTCAGTTGGCCAACTGGTCGCCAGTTCGGCTTATGTGTTCCGCTAAGACAGGCTTCTATTGCCTCATCTTCTTTCATAACACTGCTTAGATTATTTCTTGACACCGCTGTTTCTAGGTATTTCCGGCATGAATACGCATTCAGTGCTTATCAGTTAACACTTTTAGCCGCTTGCTTGTTTGAGATTGATGTTTATTGCCTATGAGTCGCCCTTGGTTGTCCGTGGAGCGCATGGTCAGGTGCTCAGTTCGCAATAGGGCGCCAAATCCAAAATGCAACGGCGCCGGGAATCCCTATGTTAGATGAATGACTTTTCAATCTAGACAGACACTTCGTGTAACTCAGTTAATCATCCTTTTTTCCACGTAGACAAAGATCTTTTTGAACTCTTTGTTCAAAAAGATCGGCTATATTATTTTAATTCATTTTTATTTAAATAATAATAATAATTAAACTGAACTTTATTCTCTATCTTCGGTTTTGTTTTCAGCTCTTTGCTGTTTTCCCATAAGGTAAAGCATGTGATGCTTTCTTGTGGGCGTGGCCTCTGACTCAGTCTAAACAGAATGAATTTCTAACGCCGCGATCGCACAATTCTTATCACCCCAACCACAAATATTTCTGTCAATTCCTGTACTGCGGTTTTCGGAGCCATCTTGGCACACGAATTACACATTAGCGATGGGTTCAGCTCTTATTTTTATTAAAATAAAACTGTATTATTATTATTAAATATATAGAAATAGAAATTGCTATGCTATGCTTTACTAATCGACTGTTTTATGTTTTCTGTTTTTCGGATTTGTCGAACAAGGCACGTTCACTCGGCCACTTTTTCACTAGAATTCCATCATATTAAAGCGGTTTTCGGCCATTTTCGGGCCGCAGGTGACTAAAATGCTGCGTGATCAAAGACGGGGCGCGGTGTTAAAAAGAAAAGAAATTAGAATGTAGAAAAGATGATTGGAAGATGCTTATGTTCATGTGATCCTAGCCATAATTGCAGATTTAGGAACACCGCGTCCTTTTAGCACGGCCGCACCCTCTAGCTGTTTACAACTCGTCTCTATTCCACATAGTTCTGTCCTCTTTTCGAACTTCCTCTTAAAGGACTACACGTGGTTTAAAGGTCTATTTTGTTGCAACAGTCCTTTAGATTCTCGCCAATGTTTTGCCACTTTTCGCCAGTAGGGGGCACGTGCTTATTGTTTTCTGCCGCTCGCGACCTGCCCTCGTCTGTTTCGTACTCCGAACAACCCAAAGCCGCCCCAGACCGGCATTTACCGGCACAATTATGTACTTTTATTACTTTTACTCGGCGTAGAACCTATTCTTCACTAAAGCGCGGTATCACGAAACCAGTGGTGTTTTATAAATATTAAATGTATATAGCACCGCCATTACGCGTGATACAACGCCGTAGGGCTGAGCTCTTGACACTTGGCGCTTATTTCTTTAAATTGCGTATATTTATATTTATTATTATTATTATTATTTAACAACATTCATTTCCCTGTTTACCGTCACTGCGGGGGCATTTTGTCACCGCACCAACTATTTTGAAATTATTTGATGATTCACTATTTGCTTCCCTTTCTTAAACTTTTATATATTCTTTATTTATCGATTTTCATTAATATTAATATTATTATTATTTAGGCTTCCGTCTCCAACTTTCTACTTATTTCCTATTACTTGGAGTAGTTTTACTACTCCGAAACTATCTCAAAACGGCTCGAGAAAAACTTCGCAGCGTTACAGCTGAGGACGCAGCACAAGCGGCCGTAGACGTCGATAAATCGTTCAGAAAAGAAAAGTAAGTTTTAATATTATTATTAATAGTAAAAATAATGTAGCATAATATAAAGATAGAGTATTTTAAAAGCATCCCGGATGGGAAGTTGGTCTAATCACTTCTCAGAGTAGCTTGCAGTGTAGCCCTTATGATATGCGTTTCCCCCTTTAATTTTTTAAATTTAACACAGCGGCTACCCATTATATTGCAGTGAAAACCTAGCCCTACATAAAAACTATATATAAAGAAAAAGACCCTTTCGTGCTGTTTCTTCCTTTCCCAATCCAGTACAAACTTTGCCATTTGGACGGTGTTCGGCTATTAGCGTTTTACTCGCCACTTACCGGCTCTTATCTTGCCGGGTTTCTTTATGGCTTTGTTTCCGTTATTTCGCCTGCTTACGCCACATAATGATTCTGATCGATTAATCTTCCCGATTGATAACACCAAAACATTTTAAAATCAATTTGTTCGGCGCAAAACGGACCGAAATTTGACATTTTTTAAAACTGCCGAATATTCAGCACAAAAAAGAAAATTGTTTGACGAAAGTTTTCGACAACGGGGGACTGTTTTTTGACACGTCACCACAAGCGCATTTTTGTGCTGGCTACAGGCGAGTAGCAAAACTGAAATTGCGAATGGCCAAGGCCGTGGTGACTAATTTTGTATGAGAAGAATTAGTAAGCACAAAGTTGTATAGTTAAAGGTCTAAAGTTTTCGACGGAACAAAATGGGGGGGGGGGACTTTTAAATTTTATAAATTATTAAAAAAAATATTTATATATTTAAATATTTACAAGAATTATGTTTAGGCCAATCATGTCGGCCCCTAACGCCCTGAGCAGAAGCAACAAGACACTCGGCTGGTTCCTGCAGGATGATATGTTCGATAAAAGAAGTTAGTTATTTATATATAAGGAAATACATATATAAACAATTTATTAAATATACTAATATAAATAAATTAGTGACTACATTTTCATCTGAGCTGCATTAGAGCCGCGCGGTTTGCGCAGCTCATATTGTCATGTATTTGTCTTTATTCATTATTCAACGGTGTTTTCTTCCTTGGTGGCCTTGGCACTTCCCTATTCATTTTCGTTCTAAGATGATACCCATCTCGGCCCACCTGGCGCGAATTCATCCTTTAAAAAAACTAAAAATACCAAAGCGACTGGCCCAGACCAGCACCATTTTGCCGAAGATTTGAGAATTTGCTTCCATATAAACATATTTTCTGTATTAGTTTCTGTACAAAATAGCCAACTCTATTATAGTCAGCGGCAACAGCGCGGTGTCCTGAAGGGAGGCGGTGTTATATAAAAAATAATTGCGGATCATGAGCCTTTTGTTTAAAAGTACATTTATTTTATATAACACCACTGCTCCACAGGACAATAGCTCTTGCTGTAGACTATAGTCGCTTAATCCATGTTGTTTCCATTCTTTCTATAAACAAAAAGTTTGAATTAATACAACAAATTTATTTTAAATATTTCGAACTAGTAGCTTCCTACTGTAAAAAAACTGCGCCTCGAGAAGAAAACAAATAGTTTGTTATCTTTTTCGTTCACTACCGAACAAGGCTACAATATTTATATTACTTTTCAATAATAATAATAATATTAATAAAATAATAAGCTCTTCTTTCTGATCATCGGGATCTTTGTTGTCTATAAACTGTACGGGTGGGCGCATTCTGCTGGATATATCGACTTTTGGTCTGATTTTCTTCGCTCAAACCAGTCAATGAACAAGAAACGGCCGGTTCGCGGTCAAAGTTGTGCCGATACAGCGCTAGTAGCATCTTTTGTGATTGATTTACTATTTGAAACTTCTTGAAAAAACGTCTTTCAAAAAATTCAACAAGTTCTTCTTAGGATTTGGGTTACTATAAAATTATACAGTTTCTTTCTTGAGATTTAAACGGACCTAACATATTTAGCCAAAAAACTAGAACATAACAAATCCTTTTATACTTTGTTCTTTCTGTATTCGTGTCTTTCTTTATATTTTTAATATAAATGAGCAAGAAATGTCAAAATTAACTCCCTACTGTCACACAAATATCGGTCGTTATCAATAGAGCGCGTTGTTTTTTGCGCCCTTTTTGAACAACATCGCTTTTAACTCGTGATAGAGAAGCGACGGTGCTCCCAAACCGCCAAATGGCCGGTATAAGCTGGCAAAAACATGGCTATTTTAAGGGGTTTTCAAAACAATTCTGTTTTGGGCTCCCATAATATCGGAACTGGCTCGAACTTGGCCTGGCCTAACCCTGATTTCAACCTTCGACCCACCATTTCGACTTAATTTTATAGTTAAACAACAACAATTTCTCTAATCGGGTTCGGTATCAGCTGATAATACTTATATATATTTGTTTTATTGATTGAAATCAATCGCTTGTTGTGATGACTCTATAAACTAACAGTTAAACCATACCGAGCACACCGTACACCTACAATTATAAACATTTTCATATATATTTATATATTTTACATTCTTTTAATTCGTTTTCTTCCAGGTGGCTTCGCCATGAAGGACGGTGGAGCTGCGCCTGCGGCAGCGGCCTTAAAGAACTGCGGTGATGAAAAGAAACGCCGTCGCGGAACTCGCAGAGGATCCAAGAAGAGCATCTCCGAAAGCCCATCTGAAGGCAGTGGTTCGTTATTGTTTATTAATAGTCTGAATCAATAGATAGGTCGATAATACAGTATCCTAGGAAGAGACGGTGTTATTAACAATGAAAAATAGATGGAATAGCAGCAAAATATAACTTTTTATATAACACCGCCTCTATCTAGGGTACAGCGTTAAAGACTTAGAAACTTAGATTTTCCGGCTTTTTTTTGGGCCTGGAGGAAAATCCCAAGCACAAGTAGTACGAGTAACTACTAATTACGTGAGCTTTTCTAGAATTTTACTCTTTTATTTTTCACGTCGCCACCTGGGTATTTATCATCATTCCAAGTAAGAAGTGGTGTTGTCTATGGCAACGAACACATACAAAGTAGTCAGACGGGGCTCGTTATAATGAACTTCTATTAAAATAATAATAATAATAATACTTAGTATATTAATATAAATTTAGTTGGTTCTGACGAACTAGAAGACTTAAAGCAGCGTGTGGTTAGCGATGTTCCCCGTGAGGATTATTGGTATTATGATGTAGCTACAGATGGATATTATTACGAACAAAATGGAGCAAAAGGATGGAGACGTCGTATGCCTAATTCGGCACTTCAGAAGATCAAGGAACAGGTTCGTAGCAGCTTAAGATAAACGTAGAGGAAGACTTGCTCGGCCCTTTGCGGAGAAGTCTGTGGGGAAATTGCTTACTACTTTAAAGGACTATTTAATCTTTTGATTCCGCAACGTCGCAGTTGTTTAATCATTCCTGCTAACTGCAAGGTATTTCCCGTTCGCACGCATTTTCTCTCAGCTGCTGCTCTGGCATTTTATTGGCGTTCGAGCGCTGCGAACTGGCAATGTGCTCGCCAGGAATTGGCCGCGGGGGTGACCCCTATTGCCGGCTAATGCTGCATCATCTCTATTACTTATTAGAGCACGTGTTTATCACGCGGTCTGTGAACCCCCGTGCAGTGGGTCCTGACACGAAAAGACACTGCGAAAAGAAGGTCTATCAGCTGACCAAAAGAAACGATTGCGAACTCTTTCGAAAATCAACAAAGTTAGACGAAATCTTTTTGAGGGGAACCGGGGGAGCTTAGCCGAAATTCCCGTCTGATTCGGAGATTTTAGAAGAAAATGTGTGATTTATGTTTTTAAAGTTTACTTCTGCTTCCTGTTTCCATAAAAATCTTATTAAATCTAAAATGAATAACCTAGTTGGGCAGGTGCTAGTTTACAGCTAATAGCAGTACTTTGTATGAGTAAATTGTTTCTCGCCGGTGAGGGTGCAGACCCGCACGGAGCTTGGGATCAACTCGGCCAAACTCTAGGATAATGGATGGGGCGAGCAGTTTGCACTGGAGCGCAGATTAATTTCACGAAGTGTACTTTTAGGACAAATTTAGTTTTCTTTTGAACGACCTTATTCTAAAGGAAATTAAATGTTCAAACATCATTACCAGTCTAAGTAAGAAAAGTCTATAGTCTGTATCAAGAGTTACCAGCGCAATAACCACAGCGGTGTTAAATAAAAATAAACTTATGTTTTTATTAAATATCATATTAATTTTAGGAAAACGCTCAGTTGGCAGCAAACAACGGCAAAGTCCCACCCGCAACTGCCGCAGCCGCTACGCTCGCTGCTCCAACACAAGCGGCAGCCCAAGCAGCCTTGCTCCAGAATGCCATGTTCAATCAGCCGTCTCTTAAGTAAGTTATAATCCATTTAGGACCCGTCCAAACAAAACAGTCCTTTAAAAACATTGCAAACCAGCTACAAACCTTTGTTGACCTTAACGTCTCCCGCATATTTTTAGCCGTTTGCATGCAGTTTTTTAGTTTTTGCTGGTTGTTTGCCAGTAGTTGGCCAACAGTCAGCGCCGAAAAAAGCGCCGAAATAGAAGTCAACAACTTTTTTGGTGTTGTTTGTGCTGCTTAACCGATGATACGCGGCTTGTTTTGGAAATAAAGAAAGTTTGCTAGTTTGTGGCGGGTAGACGGCGGGTACACCTGCTGCGTATCAGCGACATCCAATGTTTTCGAAAATATAAACAAGCGCGGCCCGCTTAAACTCGTTTTTCATCTTATGATAGGGGCTGTTCCTGGTTCGAAATTGTTCGCAAAAAGGGAAAATAAAAATGAATTTGCATTTGAAATATAGTCTGTAACAATAGCTCAGTATCATGAAAAAAGGCGTTGTTATATAAAATGAATGTTCTCTTGAAGAAAGGCTCCCAACCCGCCGATTGTTCTCTTTTTTTGTATTTAACACCGATGCACCCAGGATACTAGAGAAGCCTAACTCTTTTTACAGACTATATTACTATTATAAATATTATTATTAATGAATATTCATTTTAGATACTATGACCCATCCTCGGATGGTTATTTCTATGAAATGGCTTCTGTTGATGGCTGGAAACGCCGACAGCCTGCTGCTCCTACCGGCGCCGCCCGTTCTCAGACAGTCGCTTCGAGACCCGCGCCAGTTACTAGCTACGGATCGGCATTGGCAAAAGGCCAAATGCCAAGAAGCTGTATAATAGACGATAGCAGCGCTAGTTCATCCATCAGTGAGGATACCGTGTCATTGGTGAGTACGCAGACGAGTTAGCGGAGCAGCGGTGTTCAAAATAGAATTGAGCAGCGAATTTTGAGCAAATTATCATTTTTCTAGGATATTAACTTGTTAAAATTAACAGTTAAATTATTCTTGTTAGTTGGAATTCTCTTCCGAAACCAGTCTGTCCTTCCCGTTGCCTCTCAATAACAAAATATGTTTATTCTTTCTTTATAATTGTTTATTTATTTTGTATTTTTAGGATCCTTTTGGTCTAGAAGCTGGATTTCAAATGGTTGACAGCCCCTTCTTGTCGAGACCAAATTCACTCAATTACGACAAAAAGGAAGAATTCCTGTCCGGATTCAACGCGGATAAGTTCATCCAGGATCTATCTTTCTCCGGAATCGACCCCACCAAGGTAAATAACAGGTTTATTAAATATAAGTAGCACTTTAAAACTTTAAAATGACAAAAATATGTCTACTCCTCGTGGTAGTTGTATTTTCATATTATATCCATAGTTCCTTTATAACTTTTCTGATATCTTCCTTTCCAGGTAATGGGCTTCACCCCTACTACTCCAGCTAAACCTTTCTCCGGTGACGCCTGGTCTCGCTCCGCATGGGCTACTGGCGCCGTACGCGCCGAGGACTCGCAAGGCGCCGAGGAAACCGCCTCAATGGATCTTCTCCTTAAAGGACTGGAGAATATTTGGTCCTCTAACTCGGCCTTCCATTAACCATCATGGGCGGTCCCCTCCCCCCATTAGAAGTAGCTATTCCTTGTATATATTAGGTTATTTACATTCATCCGTGTCTGTAGTTATGTTTCCTTCTTTGTTTTAGCAATCTTTTTGGTTATCGCGGTCCTCCTATTTATCCTGGTTTCCCTAATTGTACACTCCTTACATAGCTAAAACGACAGAATGGCCCGGTTCGGCTTGCCACTAGTTTGCCGGTTCGGCGCCACTCTAACGCAATCCTTGTCTGTAAGTTAGTATTAATCTTATTATTATTATAATTAATGTATAATGTTACTGTTAGTTGTTTAATTATAATAGTCTTTTAAACAAAGACTATTTATAATTCTGTTGCTTTCTTCCACTTCCAATACTTCTGTTTTTTCGACACATATCCCGTTAGTTTGTGCGTTTACACGGCCGGTTCGTGATATTACCGTAACCCAACTACAGTAACCCGTACTCAGTTACCGTAACCCACCTACAGTAACCAGTACACAGTTACCGTAATCCCCTCCGAATAACTACCACCGTACCGTTCTCTGTAGGACTCTATAAACATTATTAAATCCACTCATGTAGGTCTAGATTTAGTTGAATAGAATAAGATTTCATTGTGTTAATATACAGTACTTAGGCAGTGTTACATTAATTTTCCTTATTAGTAGAATTATTTTCTTCTTTTTATAGTATTTATCAAGAGATAAGCTTCTAACACTGTATTCTGGAGAGATTCGGTATTTTATAAACAAGACTCTTGCTAGATACTGTAGATTCTTTCATTTTGTTGTGGTCGGCTAAACATATGATAACATCTATTATAACATTCCTTGTGATACAATCATATTATTAGAATGTTTTTGTTAGCATTACAATACAATGAAAATACTACTTTATTAATAATATTAATAATTATATTTATAGTAATTAGCTTCTTTTACTCCAAAAACAAAAGTTAAGTACAAGGAAGTCGTTTATTTATGAGATAACAAAAATTATTAGAAATAATAACAAAAAGATAAAAAATGGAGTGTAAAGAAATCAACGCTCGTCTTAGCCCCTTTTGGAGTACCGCCTCAGTATCTCGCTGCTACTCTCCGTTCAATATTGTACTTTGCACGTACGCGGGTGCAATTTGCCTGCAGGTGCGGGGTTAAAAATCATATGAATACGCAAGTGACACTTCATTATTTCTCACGGCGATAGCACCGCTTCTATCTCCAGAATACTGTAAATGGTTACAAACAATAAATGTTTGACCAGTCAGAATCTTGTAGAAGTAGGCTTATAGTTAACACGGATGTGGACCTGGACACGCATCTTTTCATTTCTTTTAAATATGACTGGTCAAACATTTATTATTTGTAACAACGCAGAACAAACAAATACACTGCGAAGATATAAATAACAGCAATGTTAAGCACTTTTTCAAGCTTTATAGTCATATTATTGTAGTATCATTGTTCAGAATAAGTGAGTTTTACAGTATTCTGGATATAGAAGCTGTGTTAGAATAAAATGAAGCTGAAAATACAACATTTTCCCTATATAATTTCATATTACATCCCTGCTCCTCCAGTATACTATGTTGGAGACATATTTCTTGATGAAGACTATAGTACAATTAAATTCTCTCTTTCTAAAGTATAAAGAGAGATTTAATCTAGGAATATGTTAATCTTCTTGTTTTAGAATGTCTGTTTGCTAAGGCTCTTCTGCAATTAGTTTGCTTAGTGCTATGCTTCTTATTAATAGAAGTGGAAGTTTGGTCAATCCGATAAACTCTCATCATAATAAGACCTAAAATAGGTTAAGAATAAAATAAAAAGATTATAGATTTACGAACATATTAAATATTATAGTCAGCGAACAAACTTTATGCAAGTTAAAGGTCTGAGTGGGAACTTTAGAAGGCTCGAAATAGTTATATTCCATAATACAAACTAATTTTACCAGAGAAATGAGTTAGATTAATTAATAATAAACGACAAGGTTAATTGTATTGAGGAGCTAAGATACTGAAGCATCTAACGAAGTATAAAGATCATTTAGAGGCCTGGTCTAACCTCCTGAATTCCTATATAAACTGTATAATTAGATCATTTCGGTCTGACAATCGTGCCGAGGTTCTTAAAATGAAGGAAGAAGTTCGGAATAATCCAGAGAGACAGGAAGAGTTCTACAAGCACTGTCCACGTTGAGAATATCAACGCATTTTGGAGGTAGGCCGCTGGTTTTAAAGGACTAAAAAGGGAAGAAAGGGGCGGGTCTCCTCTATTAAAGGGCTGGACTGGCAAAAGAGGGCCGGGCTAGTTGTAGAGGAGTTACCATTGTAAAGAAGTTGTAAAGTTCTGGAACAGATCTAGGGTTATCCCTAGAGTAGCTAGACTGGCTCCATAATCTGTTTCTAACTTAAAGCTCTTTTTAGTATATGGATACATTGGCTTATTTCTCTATTCCAGATTACACATTGGTCTTGAAATGCATTGATCGTGCTATGAAGGTAGGTTAACTAAAGAGAATTAGGGATTGATATAAATAACCTGGAGTTACTGTAAAAGTAATAATAATATTATAATACTTATATTTAGGCTTATCATGTAAAATGACACGATCCTCTCTACTGGGATCCGACTAACAAGTGTACTTACGCCAGAGACGAACCAAGAAATGGAAGCCAAGAAGCTGTATAAACATGATAAATAGATACATTGATTAAATATTTGTATGCAACTTTTTTCTATTTTTTATTCTAATTAAAAACTATACATAACTAGGTATTAGGAGTTATGTTTAGTTGGTGACTGAGGACTGAACTTCGGGATCACAATGCGGACAGAAACAGAAAGATAATTAAAACTAACCAATTTAATCCATTTAAAATAAAGTTGGCCATTTCTTTGTGGTAATGGAACAACTAGAACAACTTCAAATATAGATGCATTGCACAATAAACGCTGTTTCTCGTATTTCTTATAGTTTTATTGTGACTGCAAAAGTAGAATTAAAAGTTAATTGTCTCGTGAAAGCCTCTTCAAATATATCAAATTTGTCCATCACATATGATAAACAAAAACAAATGAATAGGAAGAGACACAACAAACACTTTTCACGGCATCACAAAATCTTCCTAAAGTATCCGCCACTGTTGTACTGATCAGAGAAGACGAAGCTGAGCTTATACATTCACGCGATTTAAGATAAGAAAGTTATTTTCCAACATTTAGGGAATAACTAAATAAATTCTAACAGTCCTTTAAACTATTCTAAATTCTCTACAATCGGACGGTTTTATCCGATTCGGACAGATGGTTATATTCTCATGGGACGGTTGTATCCTCCTTCGGAATACGACGCCGTCCAAAGGGTGATATAACAGTCCGAATAGGATATAACCGTCTACAGAGGTGGTTATCCGGACGGCCCCGTCTGGCCTGGGCTCACAAATATCAGGCTGGGCCGGATAACCACCTCTGACCGTCCGAGTTGTCGATATTTTTTCGGCAATTATATAAAATGAATATAACTCAAGACCATATTCGAGTTCGCCGCATCTGTTCACCCCCAGAATACATTTTTGTGCAACTATTCCAAAACTTTCGGAATGTAATATTCACATGGGATGGTTATACGGCATTAGAGACATTCTCTTCAAAAAAAAAAACTAAGAAACTTAAAAAATTGAAATTCTACAACTATAACCTTGTAAACTTTCACATATTGCCGACAAATTGAGTCATAGCGGTATCTAGTCGCATTGAACTCGTTTTCCGCGTCTTTTCCTTCAGAGCTATAAATATCTGCATTATTAAATATCCAATAAGAAAAAAATAGTGAAAAAAATAGTTGAACTTCGGAACATGGTGAATTATTTCACTACAACACAGTGCTGTGTTGTAGTCTCAGTGTCAGTCCCGTCTCAACTCAGTCGCATAGACTGAGCTATGGCCTTTCCTATAGTATATAAATAAACGAAATTCTCTGGTAAACTAATCCAGGAATGGAGCAGCAAGATTTCCCTATTTCCATTTGCTCTGTCCCGTTGCCTTAGGGCGCGGCGAGCCTGTACTTTTGTTTATTGCGCCCCAGTGCCGTTTCGAACAACAATCGGAAAAGTTGAACATTTCATGTGTTTCTACGTAATATTTTAAAATATTTTAAGTTTGCAACTTGTTTAAAAGAGTAATTTAATGACAAATTATCATATTTTCAGATATAGTAGAATGCAATAAGCTACGATGTCTATTGTGTCGTACTACGAAAATTTAACGCTGAGAAGTGATATACGACAGGTAAACAAGGATTTTTTTATCGAATAATTTCAATTTCAGGAAGTGAGCTCCAAGCAGTCAGTGTTTGGGAGTTCTTTCAACTACCAGAAGGATGTGAAGGGACACAAGGGCTGTGTCAACGCCATTGAGTTCAGCCCTGATGAGGAGCTCGTTGTTAGTGGTTCGCTCACATATTGGTTTCAGTTATTATTTCTCTCATTTAGGTGGAGATGATCTGAGGACTCTGGTCTGGAGAACCAGTGATCTGCTGCTGGATTATGTCCCTAAGCCTTGCGCCACCATGAAGGCTCAACATTTGTCCAATATATTTGCGAATCGATTCGATATGACGTAGGTAGCTTTAAAAGTTCGTATATAAATATTCACTTTTAGGGGAACGAAGTTGTATAGCGGTGGCAACGACAATGATGTTATCCGGCACGATGTGGAAACGACCGAGATGCTCAACAAATTCAGTTTTGGTGGAGCCGTGTATTGCATTGCTTCAAACGTAAGTCACGTCAATATAGTTCCGCGAATATGATTGCATTAATTGTAGCCTGTAGATGAAAATGTCTTTGCCGTCTGCACAGAAGAAGGACGAGTTCGATTTTTCGACTGCCGGGAAGGAAAACAAGGTGTTCTGGATATTTTAAATAGAGGTGTGTGCAATGTTTATTCTTATTTCTAATATTTTTGTTCAGGATCTAATATGTATTGCGGGCAGTATTCCCCGGCTTGTGGCGCTGCATTCGTCGTTGCTGGCTCCAGATGTGGTGTACGCCTGTACGACCTTCGTAATATGAAAAGGTTAGGGAGCTTACGTTATATAATCTAATTGTTATCTATTTAGGGAATTTCTCAAGAGGAGAGACACTAAATGTGTCTGTAATCCCCATGAGAAATCGGCTATGTATGCTTGTTGGAACTCAGTGGGTTCTGCATTAGCCGTTCTATCATCGTCAAGGAATCCGGTGTACATCGATGTTAGTCTTCCTTCCTGTTTGAGATATTAATTTTATTATTGCAGCTGATGGACAAGAAGAAGATCGTGCTCGGTGATGATCGCTACAAGAATATCCACACCATAAAATCGCTAGATTTTATTAATGATCATACCGTGATCACCGGAAGCGATGACTTCAAATTATACGCCTGGAAGGTGGTCAATACAGCGACCATAGAAAACGACGATGAGTTTCATTCCGCAAAGGAATCAAACGATGGTAAGCTTTGAGTACTTCATGCATTTGGAGCAGATGGTTATGGATTTATTTTTACAATCGTCTTATCATCGAAAACATATAGGGTTCTGACATCTTTATCTAATTTACAACACTCAATCGTGTTTGCTAAGCATTCTCGATACGTGGTTGAGGAATTAATTTTATACGTTATCTGTTGTGTAACACAGGCTAATGTCTAATTTCGCCAAATACAAATTAAACTGTTTCTACAGATTTTACTTTAGTACACAGTTATTGTTAATGTATTTTACAGAATTCATTGTCGCGCACAGAAATGAGGTCTACGAGGTTCAGACCATTGAGCATGCAGATTTTGTTCTCGAGGTATGATGTTCTTTATATTAAACTTACGTTCACTCTTTCAGGGTCATCGTTCAATTGTGAACCAGGTGAGGTTCAGCCCAATGAACAATATGTTACTCACTTCTGGAGTCGAAAAAATATTGAAGGTATGGGGTTACTAAAAGTTAAATTCATTATGATATGTTTACAGTGTTGGTCGAGTTTGGAAATTCCACAAGGTTACAAGGATCCCGTGGTTCGCGATGTTGGATCATTCAGACGTGTTGGAGCGATAGCTCATCGCATGTAAGCTCTGTTTTCTGTGATTTATTTGTAAGCCTTATTTTAGTTTGATGGATGTAGACAGCGATGAAGATGATTCGGATGATGAGGGTGATGAAAATGAAATGGAAGAAGATCGTCACATGCTCGCCTATTTTGATACAATGATAATGGTAAGTTGCTATGTTAATGCTAAAGTTGGTGGTAGTTTCTCAGAAAATATTTCTTGTGGGTAAGAAACTCATCTAAACTAATTTCTTATATCTACCTTCTCTCGTTGATGTCTAGTTTAGTAAGAAGCTGATTGACGAACGTTTGCGAAAACCAATTTAATTTTATTTCTAATCAATGATTGAGTGATTAAAATTAATCTTCTGCTGCACAACTTTACTATATATTCCAGAATGACCGCAATTGGAATATGGTCATGCGTATGCCCAGAAGACCCAGAGGCCGACTGGAAATAATGTCGAGTTCATCCGATTCAGATGGTATACCAGTGCTGTTGTTCCATTTTAATTTAATTCTTCAGATGACGTCGACATTCCGCTGCCCGATGTGGATTTTGATGTGGTCTTCCGCGAACACGGCGATGATGCAGAATCCAATGGCTCCTGTAAGTGTGACAAAGTATCCTGCCTGGGCCATTGCCCGCCAAATCGGAAAATTTTAACGACCATGGGGTCTTTCTGAACATGTTGCTGAAATTTCAATTTTTCACACCTTTCGGCTGCAAACGTATGGCGGCCGCGAAATATTTACATTTTATATAACGGTTGGGAGGGTCCGCAAATGTTTCTTAGCAAACTTTTGCGCCAGGCCTGCAAAGTATTCATAGTGTTCTTCGAATTCATGATGTAAGCTCATTTCCGAAAATAGATATGTATTATATTCATATACGTATGAGTCAGTTGAATTTAGCAAATCTGTGTGTACGGGATTGAACACCGATACGAATCACCGAATGTATGAGTCGTGAAACATGATTATATCCTGTGAAACCAATGTTATTTTTTTAGCATCAAGTGAGTCATCGAGTGCAGGAGGTGCCGCACCCATGGAAACTGACTCCGATTCGGATTCAACGGACAGCGATGAACATCGGCCGGATGTGGATGAAACTCCTAGGCCAATCACAGTTTATCCACTGGACTCGACGTCATCAGATTCGGAATGATTGTGAGTTATAATTGCTCAATTAGTTTTGTTCTTGTCTTTCGGGTGCATATCTTTGTTGTCATTTTTGTTCATTTCTCACATTCAATGCCGGTACTTTTGTTGTATATTTATTATTTTTGCCCTCCTTAGTTCATTCACTTTGCCACATTTTGTACATACGTTTAATTGTTTAGATTATTGAAATAGTTTGTTTAGCTTGCACCCCTTCACTATGTTATTAAATGCATACATGTTATTTTTAGAATAATAAATATTTTGCCGCCGTATTAAATATTTTAGAGCATACAAGGTGGCTCTCTGTATCAGACAAATCTCTGATTTCCATGGGATCCGATAGGGAGATGTTGTTGAAATTGGTGTTATTCATATATGGGTGGTTTTACCAGCATTATAGGCACTCCTGTTTGACGAAAGGTTTCAACTAGTTTTGATATATTATCCGTCTGAATTAGAAAGCAATGAACCAAGATGTGCTTTACAACACTACGATTGTTGATCATTTGTTGATCATTTGAAAAAATCAGCAAGATGCTCTTAATTTGGGAGAACGTGAACTTTGTGATCTTCACATTTGGCGATCTTTTTGATAAAACAAATGGGCTTATCTGTTAGAAATGAAGACAATAAACACTGTTATCAATAGATAAATGTATTTGTCTGGATAACAGAGGGAAAATACTAGAGAGACGGAAGAAAAACAAAATATGGTGCCATTCTCTTAGATGAACAAGGAAGTTGCTTACTGTTTTATTCAATTGAATACAAATCCCGAAATTCTTGTTTATTCGGATAACTATATAGATCATTTAATCCATATCAGGTTGGCTTCACCCCAGAAGGTAATCCACATATTCCTTGAGTATTCTCAAGATTGGCAAAAGTAGGTGGCTCGGTTGGACATACAACTGGATATGGTATTTATGTTCAAGCATGATAAAAATATACGCTCCGCTTGTGAAAGTTTATCCGGAGAAAGAATAAAATTTCCCATTTGTCTGTACAGATATGTGATGTGCAGATAGCTATTAACTATGTAACTATACTCTGCCATAATATTAGAGTCATTAACTGAATTAAATTAAAATCTCTAGAATATGAATAATTTATTTGTATTTTTTTTTGGGGTGCCTATTCAGAGACTGGACAAGGTTCCCAGTAGTGTTTGCCATTCTTGACTATCGTACGAAAAGTATCCGGTAGTGTTATTCACCTGTACCGATATCATATTTTGGCCATTCTAAATGCGGTTCATAATGAAAAAGAAATAAAAAGAGCTAATTTACTGTGTAGTAATACTTTTTGATTGTTTCATTCTGCATTTGAATAACACATAAAAACATTGTACCATACGTGACAATGCAAATTCTGTAACTTCTCACCATCTGACATGCCGATCTGTGACTTTGAGCTTACCGAATCGATCCAGATCTACAATTTCCCCCTGATTCGAACAGTCCTGTTACCGACTTGATGTGGATCTAATATCCGTTTATAAGACCTGCATCACGTTTATCTATCTCGTGACGTCATAGATATAAAGCAAGCTTATCCGAACTCGTGTTCCTAACCTCCTCAAAGTAGTATTTGTTCAGTCTGTCAACAGCACTTAACGATGGATAAAAAGATAAAACACTTAGAATTCAATGTCTGCCATTGAGAAAATGATAAACAATGAAAGATCAATTACATTTCTAGGATTAACATTTCGGTCTTTTAGGATTATAATGTATAAGTGCCAAAACCTGTGAATGAGCTTTATTATGTGGAAAACTTTGCCACAAGATACAGTAACCATGCAAAAATTCTAATGCAAAAAATCCACTAAAAATTAAAGGATTGAGCCTTCGTTGCGAAACCCGTTGGCCTCTTCTTAAATGTCCGAAAATGACTATTTCGACTTCCTGTGGTAGAGAAAGGAGAGTTATCCACCCTTGCCGTTTTTAGGGTAAACTGTTTGGAAACATCTCATATTTAGTCGAGTCAGAGCAAATTCATAGACAAAACACACTCGGGAGCCAGGTTTCTGAAGTTTGCAAAGCTCCGTCGGACTCTCAAACTGGTCAGCCCGAGACGGCCAGCAGGTTTACACCAGAGATGTTAAGCTGGTCGGGTCTGATCTCGGTTGGGCTGGTCTCAAAAAATTGGACTAAGACCAATCCCTTCTCTTAACATCTCTGATATACACAGTCTTGGGTTTATGAGGTCGTCGTATAAAAGGTACGGATACAGGAACTGTAATATGCGGCGAGATGAGAGGTCATATGTTATAGTCTACCTTGGCTTTATAAAAATTAACAAAACCTTCTAATGTAAATGCCTTATTTCTAGCCTTTTGTGGTTTCACAACGAACTTGCACATTTGGGTTACTGTAACTGTTCGATAACACTGTGTTACACACAAGACTATAGAGGTTTAATCATTCTTTCTAACAAAAACGATCTCTAAAAAGACAATAACTGTCAGATAAGAAAATAAAAAGCCAAAAACCGCAGTCTACACTGAGATCAAGGTGTCTTTTCGTGATTTTCGATAGAATGAATGGCTCTTTTGGGAATTTTATGGTCTGTGATCAGCCTAAAAGAGTTCCTTGTGGGACAAAAAGACGTTAGATAAGCAGGTGGATTACGGTATCAATCAGTTTTCTCTGTGTTTTTCTATTTTCCCCATGGAAATAGACTATCATTATCTCGTAGCGGCCCTTGTCCTTTGAGATAAAACATTATATAAAAATAGTTGTAGATCGTATGGGATTATTCAGTCTCCAGCTGCTTTTGTCTTGGTTTAAAAGTAACGCGGGTGCTTTAACCTAGTGGTTAGAGCAGTGGTCTCTGAATCTGTGAAGATCTCAGGCTGTGGGTTCCACTCCCCGTAGCTGCAGAAGGCTTGGGAAACCAGCAGCTTTTTTATCCCATGAGCTGTCTTTGCTTAGAAGATTCCAGAATGAATGGCCGAAGCCCTACCTCGAAGAAATCTACAGTTATTGTGATACGAGTGATACATGAAAATAAACACTTTTAAAAGTAACGAGTTTTTATTTATTTAGCTGTAAGATTACTATTTTCGATTGTATATTCAATAGTATCGAACCACTACTTTATCCTATAAATACGCAGATTACACGGCCTCCTCTTAAAAAGATTATAAAACTTCTTTCTAAAATAATAATACATAAATGAAATGTTTAAAAGCAAAAGAATAATCTGAGATTAAAAGACCAACTTCGGCTGAATTGAATAAAAGTAAATTATGTTAAAGAGTGAAAAATATCACGTGAGAAGGAAAAAGGCAATTTCCTTAGATTATGTACATTTAGTACTTTATGTAATAAGCTATAGTGATTAACACTCGCGATAAAGGGAATATTAGTTACAAATATATAATTTATATATTATTAATAAATAAAGTTAGTAAAGTTAGGTAAGGAAATGGGCCCCGACTAAATTTTAAACTGAAATTGCTTCTATGATTGCAGGATTCCCATCCTTATCGGCGTCCCGGAATTCTACTTGTCATTCCAGGATAACCCTACTCGGCATACAAATGCATATATAGTCTTTTGCAAAAGCTAGATTTTCAACAGGGAATATTATCCTAGGGAGCGGCGGTGTTAACAAAAATAAATAGAAATCGGTGGATTTGGAGACTTTTCTTTAAAAGTACATTCATTTTTATATAACACCCTTCTCTCCAGGAAACTGCCCTGGTAACATAGCCCTTGGCAGAGCTGTTAAACCTGGCCGGGGTTTCAAATGTTAGGCCCAGTCAGCCGCCTGTAGTCAACAAGGTAAATGATGAACCTTTCCTATAGAGCGAGAGGTCGCGGGTTCGAATCCACCCCCAACCATTGTTTTGTTATTTTTCAATGAGTTCCTTGTGCTGAAAAATCGCTATTTCTAGAGAAAATTTTAAAATATACCCACAATTTGCTAATTAATTCCTGAACAAAACAGGATTCTAAAGAAAAAGCCTCGAAATCCGGTCTCCCGCGGCCCTGCCGAGGTCCAAAAAAGTAGGCCGGGCCGGTTTAACAGCTCAGGCTCTTGGTACAGACAATATCATAAGGTAGCTTAATTGAATACTCACGCTCTAATATAGTTATTAATCTTACTGGCTAGTATTTTAATAAGGATTATGGCTTTGTGCCAGACCATTCAAACAGAGTGCAGTAGGGTCCTCAAACTAGCCGAGACTGGTCGAATTTTTAAGAATTCAACGGCCCGTCCCGTCCAGTGGGTCGGCTAAATTTTGAAAACCCCGTTAGTGCATAGCTACGCCGGCGGGAACAGTTTTACTCCCGCTACTAACCCACGGGAAAAGAATTTTGAATGAACGGGAACGGGAACGGACAGGAACGTTGATGAACACCGACTTGCCGTGAACGTTCCCGCGGGAAGGCTTTTCGTTCCCGATCCCTTGTTGGGAATATTGGTGAATTGACGAAATTGAACTCTAACTGAAAAAGTACTCAGGAATTAGGAGCCAAATTCAAATTGTTTGTTAAATCTGCAGTTTTAAGCTCGCAAACTATTCTAAATCACATGGAGGCGTGCAAAATATAGCAAAAATGAATACTTTTTTTCAATTGAATTGAACTAATTAGAAATTATTAAATAGATTGTTAACGAGCAGTAATAATTATGTGTATTTATAGTTAAGCAGAGCACGTTCAAAAGAGAGTTCAATATAACTGACTCAAGCCTCAGGAAGCTTAGCGCGGTAAATACCCGGAACTACACATTTTAATAGGATGAACTTAATCAATACTTTAGGATTTGCGGAAGCAGACCGATATACAGTAGTGAAGTGAGCTGTTTATAATGTGAACAGGGAGTTTTCCAACTAGTG